>PVKE010027969.1:0-21239 GCA_004027555.1 Craseonycteris thonglongyai | reverse complement strand
TGTATAGGAAATCAAAGAAAAGGTCATATTTGAATGAGGATCAAGAAAATCATTAAGTGAGTGGTACACGCAGTGTATCTAAGTACTCAAGTATTGAAACAAAATGTGAGTGTCTTCAAGAAAGAGTAAATAGTTCAACTTCACTGTAGCATAAGGTGAATGTAAGAGTGAAACATGAATTTGAATCAAATAATGAAGGGACTCAAAGGATTAGGGAGATAATGAATCTCTCCTTTATTTATTTTTTCTCCTCTTTGCTTTCTTATACAGCTTCCAGCAAGTCTTTACAACAGTCACATGCTGGTTTCTATCCATCAGTGTGGTTGATGTGTATTTTTAAATGTCTTTGAGAGTTTTGTGTACAGAAAATGTTATTCAGAAATAATATGCTCAAAGACCACCAAACTATGACATATCCATAGTCTGACAGAGTTAGGTTTATTATAATAATTTGCAGTAAGAGATTCCACATCAGCAGAACTATGGAGTATTTCAAAAGAATGGAGCAAATAAAGGAAGAAAGAGTCAATGTTCTTATTGGTTTGGGCACACAGTGGCGCTTAAGTAAAATTTAAATAAATAGTCCTTTGATAGACTCAAAGCAAAGTAGGGCTAGTTAGCATCAGGACTACGTTAAAAAGTAAACTTAGGATCCTGTTTTGTGGAAACTACAAAGTTGAGATGAATGTAGAATCTTGTGTCTGAAAACACATTACTATATCTGGAGTTTTGCTCCTGGGTGGGAAATTGAGGCTGCTTTACTGTGTTAAAGTGGCCATGTAGCTCAGATCTCCAAGCAATATGGCGATAGTTCATCTCACTCATATGATTGCAAAACGCAAAGCCTCTCATAGTCTATGATTTTAGGAACAGTTTTTTCAATGTTATGCCACTAGAGTTAATTAATAAAAAGTTATTTCTTGTTTTTTTCTTTTTAGTTTTACATCACTATAGCTTTTAACATTAATATCTGATTGATTTTTTATTAATTTAAAATAAATTTATTATACTTGGTAAAATAAAAAGAGAAAAAAGCAGATAAAGATCTTTAAGGAACTACAGAATACAACAATCAAAATATTAAGTTGAATTTGCTTAAAATACTAAATATCTGCAATGATAAACATCCATTATTTTAATACTAATATATTTAGTCATAGCTCAAGATAATTAGTAGAATTAGGTGTTTGATACTAGCAAAGCTTTGGAGACTAGACTTTTGGTGGTGAGCACACAATGGTATATACAGACGAGTATTGTATTATAAAATTGTATTCCTGATACTTACATAATGTTCTTAACAAATGTTATCCCCATAAATATTTGATTTATTAAAACAAAAATTAAAAACCCTAGTTTTGCCTAAAAGGTTGAAGTTTAATTTAAGAAGATTGTGAACCAGGAACATGCCTGTCTCGGGAATGAATGAGGAGGAGCGACCTTAGACAGGTGAATGGGAACAAATTGTCATTTCCTCAGGGCACCTGTTACTCATAACAATTCTGAGCCTTCCTGGAAAGTATAATTGACATCCAGGCCAGCAAGTCACTGTAGGAGATAGCTGGACTCTGTGTGGATAGGGTCTTCCCAAAGAGGGCCATTTGCTTGGGTGAATAGTCCCAGGTGATTAGAAGCAGTAATCAAAGGGGAATCAAAAGTGGTCATCCAGAAATTACATATCATGAAACTGTATGGCAGAGGTCTTTCAGGACCTTTTAAGGGACCACAAAACTGCCCCATATATTTAGATGTCTGTCATGAGAGAGGAAATCAACAGCGAAAAGGGATAGAGGAGCTAGGAGCAGAAAGAGAAGGAGTTATTAACAAAGGAACACCAAAAAAAAAAAGAGAGTATGTCAGCTTTCCCATGATAGATTCCTTTAGAGAATAGTATAAGCTTAGAAGTGAAATTAGTATTTAATTGGATTCAAAGTGAATCTTAATGAAAAATAATGTCTTGTTTTTAAAATCAAGATAAATAAGAAAGCTAACAAATATGTCAAGAAAGGAAAATCTAACAAAATATGTGTGAAGCTAAAAAATTAAGATTTTTATTTGGAAGTTCCATGTGATCCACCTTATTTAGCCAGTGAGCTAATTGGTTACATATAGATGCATTTATTCCTATAAGATAGATTCTGCTATAGACTAAATTTTCTTCCAACAATATAAGCTGAAAGCCTAATGTCCAACATAATTGTAATTGAAAATGAGGCCTTTGGTAGGTACCTAGGTTTAGATGAAGGCAGGGCCCTCATGATGGAATCAATGCTCTTGTAAGATACAACACCAGAATACACTCTCTCTCCCTCTCCCTCTCTTTCATTCTCTACCATGTGAGGACACAGCTACAAGCCAAGCCAAGAAGAGAGCTCTCACAAACACCTGACAATGTAGAAATTCTGACCTTGGGCTTTTATCCTCCAGAACTGTGAGAAAAATAAATATTTTTTTGTGTATGCCACCAGTTTATGGTATTTTGTTAAGGCAACATGAGCTGACTATTACAGATTCTGAAAAGTAGAACTGCTGAGTTAAAAGGAATGTTTATATTTTATTTCAAAAAGTGTTAAGATTTTTATGAAAACTTGTGACAAAAATGTGCCTCATAGGAACACCAACACATAATTTTATGGTTATGTAAAATGTTTTTGTTTTTAAACGTGGGGAATAAATATACAAATGACAGTGGGTGGGATCCACACATAGTCATTTCACAATAAGTAATACAGGAAAGTGTTGACATTTTGTCTTTGACCAGGATGTTAGTTTTGCAATGAAAGCTTTAGCATGGTTTCTTAAATTCACCATGGAAGTCAATAAATAAATAATCCCTAGTTGCCAGCAGATGTATTTTAGTTTCTTATACGTAACACTAATTTATGTTTTGACATTCAGTGACCATTAATCTATTTGTAAGATACTATTTTAATGCTGGGAGGGTACAGAGATGAATATAGCATCTCTGTCTTTAAGTAGCTTATCAGTAATAAGGAAATTATACATATACTAAATCAATTATTATAAAATCTGTAATCATTTCTACTACAATAATAAATAAGATGAAGATAAATTTTCCCTTAGGAAAAGAAAAAAATCTTTGATAGTGGTTGCATGAAATTGCTGTTTTGAGCTGGTTTATTACACAGACAACCCAAACACTGAAAAGTCTACTTTTCAGTCCCTGCAATACAGAGCAGAGACCAGAGAAGCAGAGGTGGTGTTGACTGACAATGATCAATTCAGTGAAAAGGTTATATTTGAGCACCTGAGGAAAGTTAGGGAACTAAATATGTAGAAATCCAAGCAATGACCATTGGATTTAGCAATGTAAAGGCCATTGGTGACCCTGTAAGGGACAATTTCACTAGAGTAGTAGGGTTGTAAACTTGATTGTAATAGACTAAAGAGAATAAGGGAGCAGAGTGTTGGAGACAACAAATATAAACCACTATTTCCAGGTTTCCCTTGCTATCCAAAGGCAGAGACTTGCCATGATTCCTTTCATAAGCTGAAATGGCATAAAGTGAAGAAGCAACTGCTATTAATTTATATGAAAAACATTTCTGAATGTTCCCAAAATACCTATCAAATCACACCAAATAGCACATAAAACATAAAATAACATTAATATATAGTAGTAATGATATGATATACAGTCTACATTAAGTAGAAATAGTACTTGTACAGTGTAGTTTTACTTACCAGTTTGCTCTGCAAAACAGTGTAGCTGCCTTTACATCTACAATTGCACTATACATCTATAATTGCTCACAGCAAAAGAAATGCCAACTGCTATTTTTGCCTTTTTTTCTTAAAAGAGAAAATCCACTTCGGATTTCTTTCAGTTAGTGAAAACAGGAACTAATGTAAGTCTTATGGAAATCCAAGTGGCATAGAGTGAACTTTTGAGAAGCATGGAATACCTGTAAACAGAAAGAGATGGGAGTGGTAGCTGCAGAAGTGAGTTGAAGCAAGAAATTTTATTACAATATTAGTTATTTGATTTATTTTTTAACAAAAATATAAATAATAGCATATTTAGACACTGAGGAGATTATTCAGTAGAATACATGAGAAGTTTTCTCAAGTGAGAAGTTGGTTTAACCAAGGAGCACAGACACAAGTAGGATTGATGGGTTTAGAAGTCCTCAATTTTTTTCAATAAAATTAAAAAACAAGGTTATCACCCAAGAATAAAGGTAGGAAGAAGGTTTAAGGTTAGAGGAGGGAAGAGAAAATATGGAATCAAAGATTTCTTGGAATCAGGCTAGAGAGAAAGTACCGTAAGCTAGAACAATAGGAGAAAAGACGTGTTTTGAAAACAAGGAAAAATGGTGTTTCAAAGAAACAATGGTCAAATATGCTTAGTGCTGCTTAGACATTAAGATGAGAACTGAAAAACTCCACTGGATTTAGCAAGTGGGAGCTAACTGTTGAACCTCTTAAGAACTACTCCTTGGACTGATAGGATCATAAGAAAGATAAGTACTTTCTGAAGGGAGTAGTAGAAGGTGAAGAAATAGGGATAATGTACACCTCTAGAAGTTTGGCTGTGAAGAGAAAGGAGAATGTTTTTGACAAGAAGTCAGGAAAAGAACTCATGCACCTCAATGACAAAAAAAAAAAATTAATATCCAATTTAAAAATGGGCAGAAGATCTGAATAGACATTTTTTCAGAGATATTCAGATGGCCACCAGTTACATGAAAAGATGCTTGACATCACTAATCACAAGAAAAATGCAAATCATAACCACAAAGAGATATTATCTCACTTGTTAGAATAGCTATTACCAAAAAGATAAGAAATAACAAGTATTGGCCAGGATATGAAGAAAAGAGAAACCTTGAACACTATTGGTAGGTGTGCAAACTGGTGCTGCAACTATGGAAAAGAGTATGGAGGTTCCTCAAAAAAATTAAAAACTGGGGGAGGCCAGGATGGCTCAGAGAGTTGGGCTTTCGCTTTGCAGCCCCAGGGACTGAGGATTGAATTCGGCCCTGGCCCATGCAAGCCCAAATGCTGAACTGGGTTGGGTGTGCTTCCCATGCAGGAGGCCCCCAGCCCAGTTCCCACCCTGTGCAGCCCCTGGCCACCTGTGTGGAATGAAGCCATGTCAAAAGTTGATGACGTATAACTATGGAGACTGCCCTGAACCCTTTACCTTCTCTCTGTCTCTCTCTGAAAAAACAAACAAAAAACAAAACAAAAAATCCAATAAAATAAATCCTTTAAAAAAATTAAAAACAGAACTACCATATGATCTAGCAATGCCACTTCTGGGTATTTATCTGAAGGAAACAAAATCACTATCTTGAAAAGATGGATGTACCCATATGTTCATAGCAATGTTTCTTACAATAGTGAAGATATGAAAACAACCTACTTGTCCATTGATGGATGAATGGCTAAAAAATATGTGAGATATATATATACATACTCTTCCATAAAAAAGAATATCTTGCCATTTGCAACAACATGGATAGATCTCAAGCACGTTTTGCTAAGTGAAGTAAGCCAAGACAGAGAAAGACAAATATCACATGATCTTACTTACATGTGGAATCTAAACAAAAAATAAAAACAATTCCCCCCCCAAAACAAACAAACAAACAAAAAATAACCAAGCAGATATAAGACAAGTGATTGGTATTTGTCAGACAAAACCGTTTTTGCCACTTAATTGCATGAATTCAGTGAGAGAAATGAGTGAAGAGGGTCAAAAGGACAAACTTCCAGTTATAAAATGAGTAAGTCCTAGGAATGTAATACAGCATGATGACTATAGTTAATACTATGTTACATATCTGAAAGTTGCTAATAAAGTAGATACTAAAAGTTTTTATTATAAGAAAAGGCTTATTTGTAACTATATAAGGTGATGGTTGGGTTACAAGAATTACTATGGTGATTACTTAACAATACATACAAATATCAAAGCATTATGTTGTACAGCTGAAATTAACATAATATTCTATGTCAATTATACCTTAATTTAAAAAACATCAGAAACATATGAAATAAACTCCTTTGTCCATTTTAATTCTCCAAGTCTTTCCAGAAACAGGGCCGAGGCGTTCTCCTGGCTTCCTGTGAAAAAACAGTTTGTAGAAAGAAAGCATGGCGTAACAGAGATGTCCAAATATACACATGGCTGAGTGAAAAAAACTGAGTAGACAAACCAAAGAAAGGAAAGGCCATGGGGTGGGGCGGGGAGATACTTCTGTCTGAGAAGATAGGCAGTGATACAGGGAGAATTGATGAAAATGAACCCTAGAAAACCACATTAGCAGAGGCTTCCATCAACATATACAACCAGACAGGATCATAGTGAGATAAAGAACCAACAATTGGTTAACGAAGTAAGATACTCTCAACTTCCACTAACTTACCCTCCTCCCATCACACAATGAAGAAAATGAAAACTAAAAAGAAGCTAGATTCAGTTCTCAAACTCTGTGCTGAGATGTTCCACGTGCCTCACACACCTCACAGGTACTATGGAATATTTCAAATATTTGATGAAAACAGCAATATTTGCTGCCTGCCAGACACTACCTGAATTACCAGCTTGAGACATTGCTGAATTCCAAAATTAGATCTTGCTACATTCCTTTTGAGCATGTTATATCTTTGCAAAGCTGGGTTTTTGACTGCTACTTTATAAACAAGTACCTATTGAAAATTCAGTGGAACAGGAAATGAAGTGGCCCCTAGGGATGCTGTGAAAAAAAATTATTGAGATATTAATAATAATGGCACTATGAGCTAAGCAAATTTGGGAAAATTTTGGCTACACCAAGAAAAGGACTGTTAGTAACTAAAAGTGACCAAGAAATTATGAAATCTATCTGAGCTATTGTCAAGGGAAGAATAAGACAAATTAAACTGCATGTAACTAAAAACAATTTAGTGGAGAGAAAATAAAATCCTGTCATGTTACTACCCACTGAGTTATAATATCGCAATGACAGTAGGTAAGCAGCATTAAACTTACCTTGATGGCCCATGTAGCAATTTTTGACCATAGGAGGTAGTGGTAAATATTAAAGTTAATCCATTCTTATTAAAATATTAAAGTTAATGCATTCATATATTGAACAGATATTTATATGTCTATTATATGCTCATCATTTTACTAACGGTTAAGAGACACAGGGAAAATCCTGCAAAAGGATAGTGTTTAACCCATTTACTATTAAAAAAAAAAATGCAGCTCACTGACACATTCATTTAATTTTACATAAACACGCTCTTTGAGGCTGAAGCAAATCTGATTGATTTTCAATGTGAAAATAAAATATAAAAACTGTTCTTGGAGTTACTTCTAAATAGAACTAGTCTCTGATCCTAATGTAATAGAAATGTATATGATGATCAGTATTTAATAATTTTTTTCACATGTACAAATGTTACATCTTCTAGGATTTCACATTTTCAGCAATTGAGAATTACCGGTACTATATTTTGTAAATGGACATACCACTACTAAAAACAGAATGCTATAAATAGAATGATGTCGTTAGTTTCCAAAGACTATCAATATACCAGAGCTATGCAAGAATAATAAAAATAAGATATTTCATGGCAAACTTTGGGGGTAAGATTAGGACTGTAATCTGTGAGTTATCTCGAGGTAAACTCTGTAGCCACAAGAACCACTGGTGCATATTCTCAGGGCAAAGGGCAAAAGTTTTAAAGTATCATGCCTGCTCCAATCACAGCATATCCCTCTACCTTGTCTATACTTTTTCTCAAAGCGCTTATTACTCTCCAAAAGGAACTCACTTATTTACTTATCTGTCTTTACTATTAGAATTAAGAGCCAAGAGGGAAAAGATTATCTTGTTTTTCCTCTTCTCAATTTTCAATATTGCCATGACCTATGGGTCAATAGAGGGCCCCTTCTCTCTAACTACTTTATTTCTTGGATATGAATATTTATGTGCTGATGCTACACATGTATCCAGTCTCGACTATTCTCCAGAATGCTACTTACACATTTGTCTACTTTAAATATCGAGACTGCATAGGTACTGTAAATTTAACATATGTTCCTCCCTCCTCCACCACAGTTCCTAATACAGTTTTGTCATTTTAGTTTTCTCGTACTCAATAAATGCCAGCATTATCCACCTATATGTTGGACAGTTTGGGGTACAAGTCAAAAACCCAGAATTTATCCATAATTACTCTTCTTCATCTGCAAGTTTACCAATTTTGTTTCCAAACTATATTTCAAGTCTAGTTCCTTCTCTCCATGTCTACTGTTACCAAACTATTTCGCATGCAGCATGTTTTCCCAGGCTCCTGAAGCAGCTCAACTAGTGTTCTTGCTTCTACTCATTTCTCACACTGCAACCAAAGAGAAATTTTCATCTTCAAAATTTAATCACCCCACACATGTATCCATCCACACAATGCTACTAAAAAAAACAAAAAACAAAAAACAAAAAAACGTGTCAGTTCCCAATTACTCTTAATCAAGACTCCCAAACAAATCTACATGACTCCAGTGGTCTAGCACTCTATACCTGACACACACAATCCTACTAAAAAATCTGTCAGTTTCCAATTGTTCTTCAGATAATCAAGACTCCAAACAAATCCACAGAACTCTCCCAAACTGGCTCTCTACACCTGTCATTTTGGGTGTTTTCCCCATGTTTTGTTTTGTTTTCTTTTTAGTTTTTTATTAATATCTGTCCCTTCTGTGCTTCCAAGCTAATGCTGACTCAGAGCAGAACTTCGTTGAATTGCTTATTGTTATAACTTTAAAAACTGAATTAAGTAGCAAATAGTCCTGTTTTGCATTATGACATTTCCATCAATGACAGACCACATATGCAATGTTGTTCCCATATTATAACGGAGCTGAGAAATTCCTATCATCTAGTGACGTCGAAGCTTTTGTAATGTCATGATGCATTAATCATACATTTGTGGTGATGCTGGTGTAAACAAACCTGTTACTAGTCATATGAATGTACAGCAATTACATATAGTACATAATACTTAATAATGATAATAAATGTTACTGGTTTCCATACTTACTATACTATTTATCACTTAAATAGTGTACTGTTTCTATTTATAAATGTTTGCTATAACACACAGTACTGTTATGTCAGCAGCAGCTTCATACATCTCAAGTTTCCATGTCTCTCCATTGCATCATTTTCTCTTGTGCTTGACTGAATCTCTGGTTGTTTTGTGCAAGCTTGCAGCCTAGGAGCAGTAGGTTTTATCACATAGGCGTCCCGAGTAGTAGGTTCTGTCCTCTAGTTTCTGCATGTGTACTTTAAGCTTGCACCATGATAGTGCCGAATGACACATTTCTTAGAATATATCTCTGTTGTTTAGCAGTGCATGACTGTAAAAAGAGCAATAGCAGGCCCCTTAGGGATCCAGAATGTGACAGCTGTCCCTACTTCTCTCTAGAATCCTCAAGGCCCTCACTGTATGGAGACATTTCTGATTCTTCTATTGGAATGCTCTCTGCCTCACTCCATCCTGAAACTAGGAAGCATAGTGTGGCTCAGAGTGTAAAGCCCAGTGGCACTAACAGGGCCAAACCCCAGCCCTGCCATTAACTAGCTGTATGACTTAAACATGTACATTAGTGTGTCCTCAAGTGTAAAATGGAAAGGGGTGGTGAGAATTAAATATGTAAAATATATACTATCGCTCCCTAAATGCCACCCATTCTGTAAAGTGAACAATGGTCTGAGTTCCTATGAGGTTGCTGTGCAAACAATGATTGCAGAAAACAAAAACAAAAAGCATGTCTCAACTCTGTTACTTAAACTGAGTTCAGCCTATTAATAAGGTGACCAGATTTTAACATTGGTAAAGTGGGACACCACTGACCGGGGGGGGGGGGGGGGGGGGGGTTCTTGATTAAAATTTTGCTCTATCTCCCGCCGTTCCCTAGCTTGTCGTGCATTCTTTCCAAAAATCAGGACTTTTTTAAAACACCGTGGGACGCGGGACAAATTGTTAAAAATCGGGACTGTCTGGTCACCCTAGCCTTACAAGGATCCTACAAGAAAACTGCTATCTCTAGGTTTTATTATCCCAAGACTGTATGTAAACCCACACCCCATACTCCTACACCAAGTCCTCCTCTTCTGTCCCCCAGCCAGTCAAATGAGTATGAGGAAGCCGCCAGGATTAGGGACCCAACCCTGCGAGCTCAACCCCAGACCGCCCTGGCGCCACGCCTCGACCTGCTCCCCGCTCGCACATGCGCAGCAGACTCCTTTTGCCCTTGGGTTTCCAGCCTTTCTTTCTTTCACTCGATTGAGGTCTTTTCTGTTCCTTCATTGGCAACTTTTTTAACCCTCACGTCTCTCTCGGGCGCATTCTTGCTTTCAATACCTTCAGCAGCTACCTGGCATTTTAATCACGTTACTGCCCCATCAGTATAGAACCTCACCCTTCAGTCTGAGCCACCCGCCTCCGAAGAGGGGTCGTAGCTCTGCGGCGCAAGTCTCGCGAGAAGACAACGATCTCTCGCGGTATTTCCTTGTTTCCAGCATCCATAGCGCGAGGCGGAAAAACACATTTTTCTCGCCTTCTGTAGACTAGCGCATTTTTCACCGCGGTTTCTCCCGTAAGCGGCCTTGTTGCTTTTTCTCCGAGGGAAATGGCGACTCCGGAGCAGCCGCTGCCAATGTCCAGAGGATGCCAGAGCTCTGTCCCGCTTTCTCCGCCGCGGGGCGACCGAACCCTCCTCGTGAGGCACCTGCCGGCCGAGCTGACCGCCGAGGAGAAAGAGGACTTGCTGAAGTATTTCGGAGCCCAGTCCGTGCGCGTCCTGTCAGATAAGGGGCGACTGGTAAGGGCGCGTCCGCCCCCGGCTGCCCGGCAAGGCCCTGGGTTGGTGACCCGGCGAGTGGTAGCTCGAATGGAGAAAGCAGACAGAAACGTGGGGGAGATGCGCTTTCGTAGTGGGGGGCTTCCCTCTTTTCTGTCAGAATCCCTGGCGTGCCAGGCGAAGTTTTAATCGGCTCGAATCTAGGTTAGTCACAGCGGTACGGAAAATGGCAAGAGAGAGAATGGCGAGGCCGAAAAATGAGGAATGGCCTAATGTTCCCTTTTCCAACCCATCCCGAGAAGCTAAAAACTGCATTTGGAGGTGTTTCTCTTAGGCTTGGAGTACTCACAGACATACGTAACAGTACTTTTTACAAATCTTGGTTCATTTATAACCCTGTGTTAAGAAAGTCATTAAAATACAGGAGAAACTACAATAGTAACTTTTGAGTAAACTAGTTACAGAATGCCTACCAAGTTTTTAAGGAAGTTCTTCATAAAAAATGTTTTCCAACGATCCTTCGGGGAACAATACTTTAAGACCAGGGGTCTCCAAACTTCTCAGCCTGCGGGCCGCATTAACTATCAAACAGCGGTTTGGGGGCTGACTACACACTCATGGTCCAAATGAAAAAGAATCAAAGCATAGATGTTGTCTTTAATTATTTATTTAATATGATTTTTATTCAGATAAAAAGGTCTCCACGGGCCGAATGAGAGGGCCTCGTGGGTCACAGTTTGGAGACCCCTGCTTTAAGACTATTAAAAGTTAATACACAGGGATTTTACCCAATTGCTTTATTTTCTTTTATACCTGAGGATGTTTTAGATGGATTTTCCTCCATTAAAATAGTAAGTGATGTCAAGTTTCTGCAAGCTTGCCTTTGATGGGGCAAAATATCAATGTTTTTAAAGTCTCCCCAGTTATTTATAATATGCAGCAGGGTTGAGAATTATTGATATAAAAACAAAACAAAACACTTTTAATATTAAGTACAGTAAGTCTTCACTCAAAGTCATTATTGGGTTCTACGACTTTAAGCCAGATGGCATAAGCAGTCGACTTGTACCAAGGCTAAGTGGCTTCTCATCAGTGATATAAGGAGAGGACTTTGAACAGAATGAGGGTATTCGATGACCTATGGTATGCCAGCAAATACAAATATTCAATGTGATTCACTTTAAGTACACTTAATTAGGTCATCTTGGATCTGATTAAACAAAATTAGAAAGTGTAATATAATTACTGAAGCAACCTTAAATGCTAATTTGTAGTAAGCATTGATGAGAACTCTTCCTTAGCATGATTCACTTTTGACTTCTGTTCCTTTTCTGATGGTTTAAAAATATTTACACTTTGTATATTAAAATAGCCTTCTCTCATTGAACCCTTATTACAGAGATAAAGCACAAGGGAACATGCACTTAAGTATTAATATTCTGCTAGTGAGCATTTTTAAACTCTGCAGTTGGCTGTATAGGGGAAAGTTTACGTTCTTTAGCTGTGTTATAAAATGGGAGTTGCTCTCTATTTTTGCATGATTTAAGTGCAGTCCTTTGTATAGTAGCAGTTTTAAACTTCTGGTCTATTGAACTGTTTTGAAAGTATATGTACAGCATAACTCCATGTGTATGCATAGTTTTATAGAGAGAAGGTTACATAGCTTTCATTTCAAAGAAGTCTTATAAAAAAAAACATTCAAAACCACTGTAATAAAATTAATAGTAATTAGTTAAAATGATTTCAGTTTTTCATCCTTTTCCAAGATTTTATTAAATGTGTCAAATCAGTTAAGTGGTAAAAATATCAGACTTCTAAGAAACTGAAGTTATATTAGAAATAATTTGTACCTTTATTTTTTTCAGAAACATACAGCTTTTGCTACTTTCCCTAATGAAAAAGCAGCTATAAAGGTATGACTTTTTTTTTACTATTAAAGTTACCAATTTTTAGGAATTTAATCTTGGTTCAAAAATGAAATGTAATGTTAAACTATAGTTTTTAAAAGGGAAAGGGTTTCTATTTCAAGATTTTGTCCCACAAGCTACATTTGGCTGTCTGGAAAAAAACCCATCCATAAGTGCCTCTTTTTTTCATATTACAATCCTGGACAACTCTTGTACATATACATAAATTGCTAAGTGATAGGAAACAGTTTCTTGATAATAAAAACTTGGCAGCCTGACATTTAGAAATGGATAAGAAATATCCAAGGAAGTGATAACTAATAATAAAGAACATGTATAAATTATTTTGTAGGTGGTGTCTAACAAATCATTTAATCATTTTTGGTGCAGTTAATCAGATTTTTTAAATTCTTTTGTTCTTCCCACTGAAGGCATTGACAAGACTCCATCAGCTGAAACTTTTAGGTCATACTTTAGTTGTTGAATTTGCAAAAGAGCAAGATCAAGTTCATTCACCATGTCCCCCTTTAGGCACTGAAAAAAAGAAAAGGTATGTAGATAGTGAGATTTTTTCCTAACATTTTAAAGTATTTTTTTAATCGGTTGTGTTTCTATTGGATTGTTTTCAGGCTGACAAGTAAATAATTTGAAACAATAAATGTTAAATCTCTCTAAATGAATATAGTACATTAAAACAAATATATTTATTTGTGTTTCTAATTTTGCATTTAGAACCGGAGAGTTGATTTACGGTAATAGTAGGGATTAATCATTGTGAAGTGGGAAGAAGAGGGGTAAAAAGCATTTTACTTTAAGTGGAAAGAAGGTAACGAGTATAGAGTCTTTGTTATATTACAGATAAAAGGGTATCATGAATAGGCTATAAGTCTTTATAGCTATATAACCTTTACAAATTTGGTTTACACTAATGGTTCTCAAAGAGTAGTCCTAGCCAAGCTGTATCCTCTAGGATCTTAATTAAAATACAGATTCTTGGATCTTAACCCAGTCTTAAATTAGAAATTTGTGGGTGGAAGATGGGATGAGGCCCCAGAGGTCTCAGTTTTAACAAACCCTCTAAGTCAAACTTGTCCAACCAGCCACCTGAGTGCCACATGTAGCCCAGGACTGCTTTGACTTACAACCCTAAACAAATTCAGAAACTTTATTAAAACATTATGAAATACTTTTGGCAACTTTTTTTTTTTTTTTTTTTTTTTAGCTTTCAGCAATTGTTAGCATTAGTGCATTTTATGTGTGGACCAAGACAATTCTTTCATTGTGGTCCAAGGAAGCCAGAGATTGGACACTCCTGCTGTAGGTGATGTCTATGCACATTAAAGAAATTTAAGTATCACTATTGTATACTATGTAAACTTTAGTTTTGTTTCTGGTTTTGGTTTTTGTCAGTGAGATTTATCATACTGTCTTCATAGAGTTGCTGTAAAAGGTAAATGAAAATGTGGCATGCTTTGTAATTTCTTGATTAGAAAATGGGTTCAGTACAGGTTGATTCTATGTCCCTTTTTATTGGTGTTGCTTGAGAAATGTTTGAAAGTTTTATTTCTTATGGAACTATTTTCATAATGCCATATTTGAAAAGATACTATTTTTTTTCTATATCCAATTTTTTACTTTGTTTCTAACTATAGAATCAACTTTGATTCTGTATACCCTAGGTCTGATGACTCAGTAGAAGATGATAAAGAAAAGAAAGAACTTGGTTGTTTAACTATAGAAAATGGAATTGCACCAAATCATGGGTTAGTATTTTTTGTTTGTCTTCTGTTGTTCTTTTGGTTTTGTTGCTCTTAGTACAAAGCATATCTTATTTATTGCAAATAAGGTAATTTTTTAGAAGAAATATTTTATACATCATGTATATTTTTAATGTGTTGAATAATATTCTGAGCCATAAGGGTTTGTCACTGAATTGGGTTCCATTAAAATGTTCAGAACTGTAAGATAAGCCCTGATAAGAAATACGTTACTTTTCTTTAATACAATCAGAAGGCAAATTTATTTTTTAAATGTGCTTATTTAGATCTATTAGGAATAAGGTAAATCTAAGATTACTGAATGATTTGAACAGTTGTGTATGTTATCAGGTTATATAAAATGAGTTTTTAATTTGAAACTTAGTAAAGCATGATAAGCCTTTTAAATATTCTTGTTTTTAGGCTGACTTTTCCTCTAAATTCATGCCTCAAGTATATGTACCCACCACCTTCAAGCACAATCCTAGCAAACATAGTAAATGCTTTAGCAAGTGTGCCTAAGTTCTATGTGCAGGTAAGTAGAATAAAACTTACTTTCCTCAAAGTAAATGCTTATATAGCTTATGCATTATTTTCCATGATAATTCTCATACTTTTTCATAATAGTATTAAACTAATTCCAACAGGCAATGATATAATATTTTAAAGGTGTATTAGTCAGTTTGGGCTACTGTAACTAAGTGCCATAGATGGCTAATAAACAACAAATTTTCTCATAGTTATGGATTCTGGAAATTTGAAATCAAGTTGCCAGCATGGTTGGGTTCTGGTGAGGACTCTCTTCTGGGTTTCAGATGGCAGTTTTCTCTTTGTGTCATCACAGTCTATTGAGGGTGAGAGCTCTCAAGGGTCCCTTTAAAAATGGACACTAATCCCAATCATGGGAATTTTTACCCTATGACCTAATAACTTCCCAAAGTCTCCACCTCCTAATACTATCATATTGGGCATTAGAATTCAACATATGAATTTGGGGGGTGTCACAAGTATGCAGTCCATTTCAAAATGTAATGAAATATTAGCACATTCAAGTGAAGGCTTTTATAATCTATAGCATAAGCATATTATTAGTTTTAGGATTCATAATATTAATAAACAGGTAATTTGGGAAACACAATTTCTGATAATTCTTTGTTACCTTAGGATGCACCTTTAATGTAGAGATTCTATCTCAAAGGAAAAGACATAGTGGACCCCTTAGCAAATGCTTGAAAGTATTTATAGTAATAGGATACTTTTTGTACAAAATGTAGATGATGTTTATTATAATTCTCTGTATTTCAACATGATCAGGGAAAAAAATAACATTTGCAAGAACATGACATTTGAATAATGAAAATAATAATTGTAGACTTGACAAACATTTTGGGAAGGATAATCTTCTAAGGTATACCAGTGCCTTGTTCAGGGATTATAAAGGTGAGAGGTAGGCCAGCCTCTGTACTAAATTAATCAACAGTGTTACTGCAGAGTTTTTAAGTATATGAGATATGTGAGTTAAATAATGATTTTACTATGTGATTTTAAATGTTTTATCACTTTTAAGGTGCTTCATCTAATGAATAAAATGAATTTGCCCACACCTTTTGGACCAATTACTGCACGACCTCCCATGGTAAGATTCCAAGATTGAAATTTATTCTCCTGTGGTGGAATTATAGAGGCTAAATTTTACAATAATGTGCCAGTGGCATTTAATGTGCACTGAAAATAAGGAACAGATACAAAGTTATTGTTATAAATATTCAGGGGGAGAACTGAAAGTGGAAGCAAGCCAGAACATGAAAGAGATGCTTTTGGTAATGGAGGATATAATTTCTGCCAGTGTTGTTTAGTCCTTTGATCCAGAACTTTGTCCCATCCTATAAGATAATCACATTTAACACATTTCATTATCTAAAATTTGTTTTGGTTTTGTTGCATATAGAACCTCAATTGCAGGAGAAAGGTTGCTAATTTATTAGAATTTATTATGCAGTTATTATTTTGCCATAGTACTTCTTTAGGTAATAGCAATGAAAGATTATTTTGAATGCTAATATTTAAGTAGAAAATTTCCTTTTCTAATTGTTACATTGTGGATATGCTACTTTTATAATCTGTATACTGTTAGCTTCATAATTTTTCTTCATAACCGTAGCACCTCAATGTGTAGCATATTGCAGAGATATTGGTTCCTATTATGTTTGCTTCATTTAACAAATAAAAAACCCTCAAAAGTAAGGCAGAATGATCTGCTCTATTGAGTTATTCAGAAGACCTAAGTTGTCTTCACTATGTGCATTCCCAGGTTGATGAGGGCATTACCACACAGGCTGCAGTTCAGGAAGGAAGAGGGTATTATATGTGTGCAAGTTTTTTATGCTAATCTATTTGCTAAACCTCAGTTACATGTTAAAATCTAACTGCAAGGATGATTTGGAAATTTAGTCCAGCTAGGTGCCAAGCACTAGGAAACAGTTTTTAGATCAGCTAGTAGTCTGCCACAGCAGGTGTTCCCTTGGTATGCTTTAAATGTGTAAAAGAATATCATGAGGTGGGAAGGTAGGAGCATCATGTATCTGAATAGAAATGTTCTTTTATTCTGCAAACATCATAATTTTTTTTTCAATTAGTATGAAGACTATATGCCATTACATGCTCCTCTTCCACCTGCATCTCCTCAGCCACCTGAGGAACCTCCTTTGCCAGATGAGGATGAGGAATTATCTAGTAAAGAATCAGAATATGAAAGCAGTGATGATGAAGACCGACAGAGGTTTGTAATTCCAAACATTTGTTTAGATTCCAAGAAACATAGCATATGGGAAAGAGATTCACTTGCTCTTCTTAAGTTTTGCTATAATTCTTTTTAATTTAGGAGTAAATAATAATACCTAAGAAAAAATTTTCAGATTGTTAGTAATTTTATTAGATTCGTGATTAAGATATTATAAATACAACCAATCCTCATTTGTGGATTCTGTAATTTGTGAATTTGCAGCTACTTAAAAATTGGCATGACTTCAAAATCAATAGTTAACAGTGTTTTTACAGTCTTTTACGGAGATGGGCATGTGCAGAATGGTGAAAATTGTGTCTCTTGACATGCACACTTTTAGGTGAGGTAGATCAGGTGACATTCTGCCTTGTTTCAGTTCTCATACTATAAATGTGTCACTTTCATGATAATTTTACGTTTTTGTTCGGATGGTGATTTTGGCCATGTAAGATGGTTCCCAAGAATAGTGTTGCAGTGCTGTTGAATGTTTTCCAATATCAAGAATGTTGTTATATGTCCTATGGAGAAAATATGTGTGCTAGATTCGCTCTGTTCAGGCATGAGTTATAATGCAATTGACTGAGTTCAATGTTAACAAATCAATAATATGTATTAAATGAGGGGTTCTTTAATAGAAACACACATAAAACAAGGTATGTATAGGTAAGTTGAAAAATGTTAAGAGCAGAGGTTTGCGGGAGCCTGATCCTGAATATCACCTATAGCAGGCGTGGCGAACCTTTTGGCGATTGCCAATGTTTATGAAATAAGGGTATACTCGCTCAACTTGCGTGCTAACCTATCCAGTGAGATAGAGGTATCGATTATTTTTATGTCTATAAGAGCATAAACAATAATTTTTTAAATGGTATTCACAGCTCCACGTGTCGAAATAATTGCTCTGCATGCCACTTTGGGCACGCGTGCCATAGGTTCGCCACCCCCGCCCTAGAGGCACTGACTCATTTTATTCACTAATTTTTTGTTGTGAAGACTTTATAGACTATAGCTACCTCAAATAACAAGAAAAAGAATGCTAGATTTTGTTCATATTTTTTTGGCATATTCCCCTGGATTTCTTCACCCCAGAAAAATTTCTAGAGCAATTCTGTAGGATTTCATTAAAAAAAAGAAAAACCAAAAAAAACCAAAAAAAAACTATTCATAGTAACTACTGTGGAAGAATTATTTTTTTAATTGGTCGTTCTTGATGATGCACATATATTAATACTTTGTTTAAAGATTCTGGTGTAGAACAGTAAGTTGTTGATGTTCAGGCATGTAGTCCACAGCATAGCCTAGAACAGGAATTAATAAACATTTTCTACATAGGGCCATAGATTTCAAATATAGTGGAATGTGGTTATGTTCCAAAAAAACTTTCTATTCACAGCAACAGGCAGCTGGCTTGATTTGGTCCTTGTACTGTAATTTGCCAAGCTCAATACTAGAAGTTGGATATGGACAAATGATGTAGAAAAAGGCAGATACAGAAGGAGTAGTTGATAAGAGTCAAAACCCAGAGAATCTGGGTAATGTATACAAATAATCAGCCATTTGACTATTATTGAGTCACCATTCACTTAAGTAGTGGCTCAATATGTATTCTCTTTCTAGGGTGAGTTAAAATCAAAGTGTATGTGTATGTGGACATGAAATTACACAATAAAGGTGAATGGAGTATCTATTTGAATACAGACATTTAAGAAAGCTGACAGTTCTGGATAGATTGTAACTTTAATTTGTTGCTAAAGAAAGAACAGTATAGAGTGCTGCATTGGGTTAATTACTTACCCTCTGTAAATTTTGCTTTATAAAAGTAATGATAGTAAATAGAAGTGCTTTATGTAGACTGGCCAAAACCTTTTTTGGTTCTGTTTTATTAGGTTTACATTTAGGGATGTAATGAGCCCTGCAAATAATTCATCCTGAGTCATTAGAACAAAAACCTTTGCATGAACCAGTCTCTGGTTTCGTGCTTCTATATTCTGGAAATGTTTGGGGAAAAAACTAGTACTATTTATTTAGTCAGCAAATACTTATTGATTACTAAATATATGCAGGCACTGTTGTAGAGACTTTATATAATTTGAATGAGCAATTTATGAAGATGGACCTATGTTTTATATAACTAGATTTATTCTAAGAATATTGGTAAACCATGGTTGTTAATAGGCTTTAAGAATTTATCCTGGGAAAGCCGGGATGGCTCAGCAGGTTAAGCGCTCGCTTTGAAGCCCTGAGGACCTAGGATCACATCCCGGCTCCGGCCCAGGTGGACCCACACGCTGAACTGGGGTGTGCTTCCCGAATGCGGTGAGACCCCCAGTTCAGTTCAAAAATAATAATAATAAATAAATAAATAAGAATTTATACTATATGTTTACACTTTTCGTTACTTAGGAAAGAAAGGTTTAATACTTATTTTACTCACATTCCTCTTCCCTGAATTTTATTACCGGTATGTGTACATTTGTTTTGCTTTTAAATTTCACAAATGTAACTCTGGAGTGGTAGAGTTGTGACTAGTAGTTTTTGGGTATCTGCTCTATGGAAACCCTGGGACTGATCCTGTGGAAGATACAAAAATGCCTAGACTAGATCCATTCTAAATATTACGCACTCAAAATGGAAATAAGCTATATACAAAGTATCAGTTGTCACATCTTGATTGCTACCTTTAAGTTACTTCAGAATATAGTATTTGAAATTGGTTCTCAAGGAAGTTACTTGTTTCTATAATGATTGATTTGCAACAATTATGTATAAAATGCTTTTAACTAAAAATACCTCAATCCAGGTTCTCTTTAATAAGTATATGAATCAAAATAATTTTATTGTGTTTGTAAGGCCTTTTGAATAGCAGTCAAGAAAAGTTATAGATTGTATTGATGTATCATGTTGAAGTTTTTGGCATCATGTCCAACCATTTTTTTGGGCAATAATAATTTTTGTAGTAAAACTTACCTTTATTATAATCAAATAATCAAATTCCCAGTTCCTTCAAACTAAGATGAAAATTAAGTAAAGAGATTTAGAACTTGATCTTTTGTCATATTGGCTATATCTTAATTGATAGCTTAGAAATTATACTTATGCCGCATGAATTATTTTATAATATATATGCCCAAGTACAAATTTAAGCTTAATTAAAAACAATGATATATTACATAAGAAAAAAAAGGTTTTTACTTTCCCTTTGCCCAATATAGAATGACCAAACTAATGGAACTAGCAAATATTCAGCCTAAAAGACCAAAAACGATAAAACAGCGTCATGTGAGGAAAAAGCAAAAAATAAAGGATATGCTGAATACACCTTCATCTGTTTCACACAGGTAATTTCTTTTGGGGGGTGGGATTATAAAATAAGGTTCTGTTTAAGTACTTGTCTGCTTGCTTAACTCATAAAAACGATTATGGCAGAAATTACTATTAATTACAATTTAATTTTATTTAGCTTGCATACAATGTAAATTTTCCTTGAACTTGTAAATAACTCCATAAATTAGGGAACAAGTTTCTTAAAATTATTTTTTTTCCACTTTTAAAGGAACAAGTCTTTAATTGTTTTATTTTTCTAAATTCACATTCATTGTGAAGATGATGTATGTTTTCCAACTATGTATATCTTTTTTTTGTTTGTTTTTAAGGTTTTTTTGTTGTTTTTTTTTTGTTTTTGACAGAGAGAGAGAGAGAGAGAGAGAGAGATACAGAGACAGACAGAGAGAGAACTGAACTGGGGGCACTCCCCAGCATAGGGGGCCACACGGGCCAGGGCTGGGATTCGATCCTTGGTCCCTGGGGCTGCAAAGTGAGTGCCTAACCCACCGAGCCATACCGGCTTCCCCCAACTATGTATATCTTTACACCACACTCCTATGCTTTTCATCTCTATAGCAACGTTGAGCAATTAAAAATAACGTGAACCAAATTAAATTTTCCAGTAGTCACATTAAAAGAATAGAAAG
>PVKE010027968.1:0-21247 GCA_004027555.1 Craseonycteris thonglongyai | reverse complement strand
GAAAAGAAACAATAAATTGCATAGAAGAAAACATTGGAACTAAACTTACGGACCTGGGATTCAGGGAGGACTTTATGAATCTGACCTCATTGGCAAGGGAAGTAAAAGCACAAATAAACAAATGGGACCTTATCAAGCTAAAAAGCTTCTGTGCTGCAAAGGAAACCATCAACAAAGCAAAGAGGCAACCAACCAACTGTGAGAAAATATTTGTAAACAATGCCTCTGATAAGGGGCTATTATCAAAAATACACAAAGAGCTTGTACAGCTCAACAACAACAAAACAAGCAATCCAATTAAAAAATGGGCAGAAGACCTAAAGAGACACTTCTCTCACGAAGGCATACAAACAGCCAACAGATAATGAAAAAAAGCTCAACATCACTAGCAATTAGGGAGATGCAAATAAACACCATAATGAGATATCATCTCACACCAGTTAGAATGGCTACAATCAACAAGAAAAGAACAACAAATGCTAGAGAAGCTGTGGAGAAAAAAGAACCCTCAAACACTGCTGGTGGGAATGTAAACTGGTACAACCACTACAGAAGGCAGTATGGAGATTCCTCAAACAATTAGGAATGGAATTGCCATATGACCCAGCAATCCCTCTACTGGGCATCTACCCAAAAAACCTGAAAACCTTAATCCACCAAGATATCTGTATCCGAATGTTCATTGCAGCACTGTTCACGATGGCCAAGTCATGGAAATAAGCAGTGTCCTTTTTAAATTTTTTCTTTTTTTCTTTTTTATCTTTCCTAACCCTAACCCTAACCCCCAAAGTGTCCTTTGATAGATGACTGGATAAAGAAGTTGTGGTACATTTACACAATAAGAAAAGATGAAATACAGTCATTTGTAACAACATGGATGGACCTTGAAACCATCTTATTAAGCTAAATAAGTCAGAATAAAAGAATCAGGAAACATGACCTCGCTTATAGGTGGAATATAAAACTGAAAGTAACAAAGAAACACAAACTTATGGACAGACTCAATAGTTTGGTGGTTACCTGAGGGTAAGGAGGGAGGGGGGAGTGAGAGTAGGAGGGTGGAGTTGGGAGTGGGCACCAGATATGTGGTGATAGAAGAAGAATTGATTCTGGGTGGTGAGCACATAATGCAATGTATAGATGATGTAATGTACAGTTGTACACCTGGAAATTATATTGCTGACCAATGTTACCCCAATAAATTTAACAATAAAAAATCATTTATTCAATAATAAATATTCAGTAACTTGATAATATGAACAACCTTTCATACTTTAGAGTCTATAACAATATTTCTCAAAGTAATCATGTACGAAGATGTTGACTGAAAACCTTCCTGATTTCATTTATTTCCTCACCTATCAAAGAACTTCAGTTTTTGTTTTGTTTTTTTAACACCGAAGCACTTACTTCATCATTAAGAAAACTCAGGGTCAGAAAAGATACATGATTTGCCCAAGGCCAACGGCAAATAATGGCAGAGATCCTAGGTCTTGGCTTTTAGTCCTGTCTCCACATGTATTCACAGATACCATTTGCTTAAGTAACATGTCGTTTGTTTTATTTTTTGTTCTAATAGCTTTAAGTATGATTTTACAGTGGTTTAAAATCCCAGTGATAGTCACTGGGGTCTTTGTCCCCTCTCTTGAATCTAGATATGACTGCTTCAACCAATGCAATATGGTGTTCAACTTTTGGGGTAATGTCTCAGTAGACTATTGGGCTTCTGTGCTGTTTTCCAGGTACTTAATTCTATTGAAGCCCTGAGCTTCCCTGAAGCAATCTGAGGCCACCATGTTTTGAGGAAGTTCACCCTAAGTAAATTAGTCATGTGTGGGATGGCTGGTTTTCTGTCTCAGGTGAGTCCAGCCTTTGAGTGATTGCAATATAGGCACTAGACATGAATGTGGAAAAGCCCCCAGCCTTTCAATTCATTCACAACAATTCAAATGTTCTTGGCTAAACTCAACATACTGTGGAGCAAAGACTAGTCATCCCTGAAACACCTTGTCCAAATTCTTTATTTGAAAAATTTGTGAGCATATTAAAATGGTTGTTGTATACTACTCATTTTGAAGTGGCTTGTAACTCAGCAATAAGTAATTGGAAAATGCTTAGATCCCAGTTTTCGATGGGTTCAGTATACTATCAAGTTTGACAAATTCATTTACTGCCAAGCAAAAGTGATGCTGTTGTACAGGTTTGCTTTTCTTAAATAAATTTTATTTGGACTTATAATTATTTCATCTTTTAATATGTTTAAGAAAATGGAATAGAGTGGTACTGTGCTATTGCTTTTTCTGGACAAATATATCTTAAAACTTCATTCATTCACTCTTTCATTAAATAATTATTGAATATATAATCTCGTATTTTAAAAATGAATAGGTTTCAAAGATACAGAGATAAACAGAAAATGAATGCCCTTTAAAGGGATGAGGGAGAGTGGCTTCTACATAATAACAAATAGCTAGATTGGTAGAAATATTATGATGAATGATTGACTTTTGGGTTTTCACCTATATGTGTGGCATTATGTATATATCACTGAAAATAGTTGAGTATTTGGACATTAATTACTTCAGGCTTTTCTGATGATAAATACTTTTTTTTATTTTCTTTTTTTAAACATTATACACATATTCCCAGGCCTCACATACCCATGGATAGAAATGACATTTCACTGAGATTGGTGCCCTGTAAGAATAGTTCTTAGGCCCCTTGATGTCCCTAAAGCAATTCTGGTCCCTCATCAAGGTATCTCTTCATCCATTGGCTTGCTGCTCCTGTAGCAGAAACAGAACTTCATGCAAAGCTACCCTTAAATCTCAGGATATCAAACCTGTTCTTGGACAGATGTGGAGAAAATGACTTTTCCTCCACCCTGTGTCACAATTTGTCTCTCACAAAAATATCTTCCTCACGTTCAGTCCTCCACCTTATTCTCTATAGAAGTAAGCCTTCAAACAAGTGCCTCAAGCCTTCAAAGAAGAGAAAAGAAAAGGAAACAAATACCATGACATCTTCTCTATGGATTTTTTTCATCCTATTATTTCCTCCTGGTCTTGTGTACAAAATAACTTCCACCTCTTTTTGTCCAAAGACACAAGCATCCATATATATTGCATTTGTCTCCAATTTAACAAACGTAGAAGGTGATAGCAACACAAAATAATAATCTCATAGTTCTGAAGGAGAGAGTTCCAACACAAGTCTCAACTGGGCTAAAATGGCTAAAATCATAGTGTCAGCAGGGAGGGCTACAGTTGTTTCTGAAAGCTCCTGGGGAGAATCCATGTCCTTGCTCATTGAGATGATTGGCAGAATTCAGTTCATGTGGCAGAACTGAAATTCCTGTTTCCTTACTGGCTATTGGCTAATACCCATTCCCAACTTCTAGAGGTTATCTACATTCCTTGGCCGAGGGTCTCCTCTAACTTCAAAGCCAACACTCATGGACAGTCTCTTTCGGCTTTGAATCTCTACTATCTCACCCTCCATTATCACATCACTGTGACTCTCCCCCAAGCCCCCTTTCTACCGTCCTCTTCTACTTTTAAGGCCTCGTGTGATTTGATTGGGCCCACTTGGATAATCCAGGCTAATCTCCCCATCTCAATGTCCTTAAATTTAATCACATTTTCAAAGGCCCTTTTGCCATATAAACTAACATATTTACAGGGTCTGGGGATTAAGGTGTGGACATATTTGGAGGAATTATTATTTACCATACCACATATATTAATTAATATCATGAAATTCCTGAGGAGTCATTAACCACCAACTCTACAGACAGACCCAGAATTACAATACATAATCAGTTGCTGTGATAACAATTTGAAATAATAAGAATAAAACATTTGGGGAAGGAAAGGTGTAGAGGAAAAAAATGAACTTGCATGTATCGATTGTGCTCCAAGATACAGGATGGCTGCACAGTTTTCAGGGAGCAAGAGGAGTTAGCTGATTAAATTATAACACCCATAAAAGGAATGCTTACATGGAAAATTTTGACAGGTTTCTAACAGAACTGTAGCCCTAGCAGACACAGCTATAATAAGACCATATTCTTTCTCTATATATCCAATGTCATTTTGCTGCATTTCAAGCACGAAGAAGTTGAGATCTCCTCAGAATATAAATCATGTCAAAAGTAATAGTTAAACTCCAAAATAAATTAAGTAAAACTTAAAGTGACTTTTCTAAGCCTAGCACATATAGACACAAATTAGGACCATATGCTGTATGATGATAATATTCTGCCAAACAAGAAAATGTCTACTTTAAATAGACAGCTATATTTTTCAGGTTATGGAGCTGAAAGGAAAGAACATTGCATAATGTAGTTTCAATCAAAGAAACCTGAGTAACCACTATTATTTCTATATCATTTTTTACAATAAGATCTGGAACTCTATATTGTGTTGACATAGCAATGTTAACTACATAGAGGCAGAGGACATCTATTTATTTATAAGTAAATGTCACTAAAATTTTATGACATGCCACTTGAGGGGCTGAAAATTTTCTTTAAGCAGTTGAATCATTCTATTTTTAGGATGCATTAAACAATATTTGGGGGTATATGTTCTATTGGCTTGCTACCTGTTTAAAAATCCTAAACTGTCAATTTTAGTCTTCAATGTAAATATAAAGAAGAAGGAAATTCATGAGCAATTTGAGGAACTAAAGGACAAAGGAATAAAATGATTTATGCCTGGGAAAAAAAAAGGTGCACTCTACAGTGCTTCCTTAGCAGCCAGAAACTGTTGACACATATGAATGGCAAGTGAACAACCACACTATAATATTGCAAAGCACTCTTCCATTCCCTAGGTAATAAGCACATTTTTATACTGTTTGATACGTAACAGGAATAATGATAATACATATTTCAGAGCACTGTATGAAGATCAAACTGGATAACTCAGGTAAAACAATTAGCACTGTGCCAGGTATACATGCAAATACTTAATGCATGCCAGATACACATACACTACTCAATAAATTTCAGTTATTTCTGTTAATAATGTATCTAATTAACAAAACAACTATTTAAATAATTCATAAAAATTATTATACTTGATATAACAAACAGATGATTGGCTTGGGTTTTGTGTTTGCATAAATATTTTAATGTTATATAAACAATTTATGCTTTTGGAGGCATGTACAAAAAAGTACATTTCAAGGAAGAAGAAAACTCAATGAGGTTTAAAAAACTGTCAAATATTACATATTATTCCTTTGATTTTGGTGAATTGCTACTGATATTTAGTGTCTGGGGGCCAAGAAAACTAAATATTTCTTTAAAGATTTATTTTTATTGTTCTTGACAGAGAGACAGAGACAGAGAGAGACAGAGATAAGAGAGAGATCCCAGAGCAGTCTCCGTAGTTGTACGTCATCAGTTTTTGACATGGTTTCCATTCCACACAGGTGAGCAGGGGGCCACGCATGTCAGGAACCAGGGGGGCCTCCACATGGGAGTCATGGCCCCATGAGCTGGGGCCAAACCAGGGGTCTCCCACATGGGAAGCTTACCTTGGCAAGAACCGAACTGGGGCTACACCCCAGTTCAGCATATGGGTCGGCACAGGCTGGTGCTGGGATTCAATCCTCGGACCCCAGGGCTGCAAAGTGAGCTCTTAACCCACTGAGCAATCCCGGCATCTCCACTAAATATTTCTAATACCTTTGCATAGCCCCATAAAACAAAGATTAGTCTTACCTAAAAATACCAATAGCATTTTAGAAAGGAAAATGAGAAATTGTTATGGCCTGAAGCTCTTCTATCTGCATCTTAAATTCCATGACCAATTACTTTAATCTCTCACTTGTGTACAATCTCAACTACCTTGTCCCTTTCTAATTTTACTGTACTCCCTTGGCTAAACCATACCCTACTTAAATCTATCTTCTCTGTACCTGCAACCATTGAGCTGGACATAGCTGAAGAAACACATACAACCTTGTTGACTGATTTTGCTTCAAATTCATTACTACTAAACTCATATTACTCCTTAATACCACCTGGTCTTTTTTTTTCTTTCTTTTTTCTTTCTATGTTCCTGGAGACTATGCCTTACTTTCTCCTTTCTTCTGGAAAGTCCAAAATCCTCCTCTGATATCCTCATGTTCACTGTGTTCTATTGTTCTAATGATACAAAGGCCAACAAAAGAGAATGCCAATACTTCCCAGCACCACTTTAATACATATATAAGCATACAAATGTGTCCTCATTTTAGTCCTAGGAAAAGGAGTCTATGCTTACTGTCTTCAAATCCATTTTCTTCATTCTTTCATAAATCCACTCCAGCCAACTTTTGTCTCCATCACTCTACTGAAGGTACACTTTTCAAGGTCACCAGTAGCATTCATTGCTAAACCCAATGGTCAATTCGAATTCCTTTCTTATTTGCCCCATCAATACTATTTGACAAAGTTGAGCATTCTTGATTAATTCTATTGGCTTTCAATACACTACTGTCTTGGTTTTTCTTCTTCCTTCCTCATTGCTCCTTCTTAGTCTCCTTTGTGGTTCCTCCCTACTTCCCTAAACTCTAAGTGTTGGAGTGACACAGGACTCAATAATCAGATCTCTATGTGTCATTACACATTTTCTTGGTGATCACATTTAGTTTCCAGGCTTAATAACAACAAGATTAATATATATATATATATATATATATATATATATATATATATTATATATATATATATAATATATATAATATATATATAATATATATAATATATATAATATATATATTATATATATAATATATATATATTATATATATATTATATATATATTAGATTATTTTTATATCTTGACAGAGTGAGAGACAGAGAGGGAGACAGAGAGAAGGGGGAGGGCCCAGAGCAGTCTCCATAATTGACAACATTAGTTTTCCATATAGTTTCACTCCACAGATGGGCACAGGGTTGCACGTGGCTGGGCAGGGCAGGAACCGGGCTGGGAGTCTTCCTCATAGGCCCCGGCAAGAAATGAACTGGGGGCACATCCCAGTTCAGCATGTGGGTCCACCTGGGCCAGAGCTGGGATTCAATCCTCAGTCTCCAGGGCTGCAAAGTAAATGCTTAACCCGCTGAGCCATCCCAGCTTTCTCAATATATATATTTTAATCTTCAGTCCATATTCCCTCGCTACCACCACTGAACTTCAGACATGTATGGCAATTATTTTCTTAACATGTCCCCTTACATATCTAAAAGGCATTTCTAACTTAATAGAGCCAATTAAGCTGAGTTCATTCTCTTCCTCCCAAAATGACTGCTCCTCCCAGTCTTCCCCATTTAAGTAAATGACAGTTCTACTCTTTTAGTTGTTCAGGCCTATGACTTTGAAATCATCCTCAACTCTCCTTTCTTTCATGTTCCACAGCCAAACTGTCAGCACATCTTTTTTTGACTTTACATTTCATAATATATCCAGAATCAAATAACTTTTCATCACCTCCACCGCTACCACTCTAGTCATCATATCTACTGACATGATAATTGCAAAACCTGTGGTCTCCCTATTTCTTCCCTTGTTCCCTTTAGTCTGTTCTCAATATAACAGCCATATTGACCTTATTAAAATATGTCAGGTAATTACACTTTTGTGTTCAAATCACTACAATGGCTTAGTTTACTGTGAGAAAACATAAAGACATAACAACAGCCTGAAGGCCAACAATATTATCCCTCCCCAACTCTTTCTATTCTCCCCTTCACTCACTTCATCCTGAATATTTTTTAGCGTACCAGACATAGGCATATTTTAGGACATTTGCAATTTCTTTCTTCTAAGACCATCTTGCCTAACATATCCATATAGTTTGCTTCTATATCATCTTCAGCTCATCGAATAAGCATTCTATCTAAACTTTTGGCACCACCTGCCCATCATCACTATTCCTATCACTTCCATGTTCTATTTCTCTCCTTGGCATTTATGACTGCCTAACATACTATATTTTGTGTACTAATGAATTTTCTCTTTTTCAACTATAATGTAAGCTCTGGGAGGAAAGGGGTTTTGTCAATTGAGTTCACTACTCAGAGACTGAAAATCTCCTGCCAAATAGTAGGTGTCAAAGTATACAAAAATCAGTCATCAAATGGTAATTTGCAATGGTAATTCCCTTAAGTGTCTATCTTGAGCACTTAAGGTTTTATAATGGCATAATTAAACCCAATAGAAGAATACTATATAACTACCAGGAGAGTAAGGGCCAAAGTTGAAAAGATGTTAATTGTGCATGAAAAATAAATTTTACCTACTTCATAGATTTTTTTTTCTTAGGTCTGGATATACTGCACTATTCAGTTACCTGGAACAGGGGGGTCTCTAGACTTCTGGCCTTACAACTTATCAATAAAAATAATTTTTTTAGATATATTTATAAAGATATGAGTACATATATACACATGCATATATTTACAATTCTTTATACACAAATTTATATTATATAATGTGCTATAGTATTAACATGTATATTAAGAAAACAAACATTTAAAAGTATAAAAATTAAACACTATTTTAAAATATTCAATTATTGATATAAAATTCCTCTCTACTCAACAATATAATGGTCTTTCTTAGAAAGAACAACAAAATGAAATATGCTTTCCTAGTTTTGAAAACCGTCGTTTACTACTTTGTGCTATTACAAAGAATTAAAATTTTAAGTTCTGTTTTTAGGTTTAGTTTAATACTTAGTACTAATATTTTTCATAACTTAAAAGAGATACTACACACAGAAATACCTATGTCCCATTGTAAAAATTATATCATTGGCTGAGCATATTAAAATATGATAATCATTTTTAATGTCTACAACTCTCTTAGATTTTAGTTGAAATATGGCTAGTTAATTTGCTTATGATAATTGGCTGTACTTGAAAATTATTTAGAGAATGTGACATTTTAATATATTTTTGATGTTTCAAAGCTATCTAAAACTTTGCATTCAGAAAACTTAAAAAACAGGTTACGGTAGGTATTTCTGTTCTCCAGTTCCAAAATGCAGAAAACAGTATTTGTGATTGATAGATTAACATCAATTTGAGCCTCAAAATGATGGAAACTTTCTGAACAATTGCTTTCAAAATTGTTTCTGCATAATAAATGCTGCTTTTGTAAGATAATAAAGTTCTCATTCATTGACTAATTTATTTTATTTTTTAATTTGGACAGGATGTTATCATTACTTCTACTTCCTTTTGTGAGTGGGGATAAGCTCTTACATAGAGAAATAGTAAGTGTTAATATTTCCTTGTTCTGCGCTTACATGTGCATCATCAATTCTATATTCACTGTAGCTTTGTGAAGAGATACATTAAATCCATGTTCTCATTTTGTGAGTCTTTATTAGATTAAAAAAAAACTAGGTTATATAACTCATAAATCAACTTAGCTGAGCACAATTAAAGGACAATATTTTATAATACATCAGGGAATAAACAAGTGATCTTACTACTACTATAAATACTTTCACTTTGTAAATACTTATTTCACCCTCAGAACATCTCGAATATAGTACCCCCACTGTACTCTTTCTTATTTTTCAGATTAAATAAAATATTTATGTGTAATTCTTAATGTTCCTTTTACACACACTTCTATAGATCACATACTTTCTGGGTTCTTGAATAGTGCTGACTTAGAGTGATTTCTTAACCAATATATTTTGACATGTATAATTTAGAGCAGTATTAGGTTTAACCTAAACTTTCTTGAGGGTATAATGGGCAAATTTCTGCTCTATGTAGGTATTTTTATCAATAGTACCATTAAGACAGATATAAGTTTGAGGTCTTACATATAAATATTTAACAATAAATAACTGCTTTTTAATAAAAATGATAGTTTTAAATAGATATCTAAATTAAAGTATCTTCAAATGAAAATATTTTTTGATATTTCTTTGATCAACATAAAATGTACAAAATTATATTAAAATATTTTAGAAGTATAAATTCATCTTTTCTCTAATTTAAATGCAGTTCTGCATCTGGGTCACCATAATTCTTTCATTTATTTTACTTATGAATAGATGGCAATATTAATATGACCAGAATCTCTTCATGATAATCAATTTCAGAAAGTACTAAATAATGATAGGCATTTAATAAATGTTACTGAAAAATGAGAAAATCATTATTTTAACTAGGAGGCTATTGTTATTTTACATTACAGAGGCAGTTTACATCTAATCACATTTACCCCCTAGAATTTTAACAACTTAATATGCCCCTGCCAGTTTTCAAGGAAGGCTTTATAATTTGCACCAGTATGTTGAATGCATATCAAATATTTAAAAATCAAAATTATACAATTCAATCAGATACATTAAATATAAAAGAATTTACTTGAATAGTTATGTTTAAGGTAGCATGCAGCGTTAAGAGTCATCATTAGATGACTAAAATACTCTTTCTCCCATAAAGAAGCTTAAAGCCTAGAGAAAGAAATATACTATGCACGAAGAAATTGTTTTCATGATAAAGTAAGACATTTCAATAGGAATGTCATTACTATATTATAAGAGTACACTTATGTTTTTGATACATTGAGTTAATTGCACTGTCATCTGGGGTGATTGCAAGATTGCTCTTAATATCTTCTGCAATAATAAATTTAGGGATATTGTCTGACTTAATCTAGTTTACACTTTACATTTCAGTGTATTAATCCTTGATTCATTACTCATAGTTTATACACTTTCACTAAAATATATCATGACTCTGTGGCAATGAAAATTTGGTGTGTCAGATGTTGGAGAAAAAATATATAAACAACTATTAAATCTGATGAATTCTGGTGATGTAAGCCAAGAGCTTTTGGCTTTAGGATGGTGCTGGTTGGCGTACAAATGATAATTATATACTCTTTTGTACAATTCTAAGAAGCAAAGAAAAAAAGACACTTCCTGACTCTATTATGTTTACATGGAGTTTTCTGGAACACAAACTACTGGCTACTGGCCCAAGTTTATTTTTCTCCAGGGATTTCGAAAAACATTTCGTAAAATTTCACAAGATCTATTTGTATCTGAGTTTCAGAACTACTTCTTCAAGTTTTAGAGGCTGTACTGCTCCAAGCCCATAAACAGGAAGCTGTTTTTGAACGACAGTCTAGAAAAGGTTATCTCTTGAGTTTCTAAGAAACTGACATTTGTTTAAATTTGTCTTTATTTTTTTTTTCTATGAAAAATACTCAAAAGGGTCTCAATCAGATCTTTTTAAAAATCTTGTTTCCAAAGAGAAAATCGTATTTTTAAAAAGGGATGTTGTGAATTTAACTCACAACTTGATGACAAATGATCTTTGTCAAAAGCATTACTGGAATATTTACAGGAGAAAGATTCTTGGGGTAAACTAATGTATAGCTCTACATATCACTATGGTGGTATTATCAAAGGTAGTTAATCCCCATTCTCTAATTTAAATAAAAGGCTGAATTTAACCTCAAGAAGATTATCAGAAAAATTTCCAAGACTGACCAAACAATTTGATATTTATGTGTATTCATGTAATTAACATAACTAAAAACCTAATAAATAGGAACAGATTACAGAAACCAGATGTTGGAACTTGTATAAGAAAAGGAATAATTTATGTGTTTAAAATTCAAAATATAGGGGAAGCTGGGATGGCTTAGTGGGTTGGGCGCTCGCTTTGCAGCACCGGGGACCGGAGATCAAGTCCCGGCCCCGGCCCGTGCAGAACCATGTGCTGAACTGGGAGCTCCCCCAGTTCAGTTCTCTCTCTGTCTCTGTATCTCTCTCTCTCCCTGTCAAAAATAATAAATAAAATATATTAAAATTCAAAATATATATATTAAATTATAATTCACATAAAATATTATATAAATTTCAGGTATACAGCATATTCAACTTTTATATACCTATGAAGTGATTATCATAACTCTAGTAATCATCTATCATCATACAAAGGTATTATGATATTGACTATATTCCCTATGCCAAATATACATTTTTGTATTCAAAACATACTCTGTATTTACCTATACTTTTTTAAAGATTCATTTTTATTGCTTTGTTGACAGAGAGAGAGGCAGAGAGAAGGGGAGGGCCCAGAGCAGTCTCCATAGTTGACAGCATTAGTTTTCCATATAGTTTCACTCCACAGGTGGGCTTAGGGCTGCACAGGGCAGGAACTGGGCCGGGAGCCTCCTGCATAGGCCCTGGCAAGAACTGAACTGCGGGCACACCCCAGTTCAGCATGTGGGCTGGAGCCAGGATTTGATCTCAGGCTGCAAAGTGAGCGTTTAACCCAATGAGCCATCCCAGCTTCCCCTTTACCTGTATTCTAAAAACATAATTACACAGCTTACTTTCTTGCTCCAAAATCTAATTTTAAAGCAGAGGGCCTAATATGTGTTTAGGTATAATATTTTTTTCTGATAATTACAAACTTTTCAAAGTATTCTTAATATTTAATGTATTTTCCAATTGTGCAACAAAAATCATACATCATATATAGAATATTTAGAACAGTACTTTATATTAGTGTTCTTTTATTATTTATTAATTTAGTATTTATGTTATTAATAAAATAAAAAACTAGTTTCTTTAAGGATGAAAACAGATCTTATATATCCCTCCATGATTCAGCATTAACTAGTATTTGTCATGATATATACCTCTAAAGTAGATTATTACAGAACCCAAAAGACATGTCTTTTGTATGTCAATCATTAATTTATACATACTTATAACATAGCATTGTTCATTACATATTCCAGAAATGTAAAAATCTATTTATTGTGAACCAGCTCAAGGCTGTTCATTCTTGTTCCAAGAAACATTCTTTTAATTAAAGAGATTAATTAATATTTATATAATGGGCCAGAATATGCTCTAGGCAGCCCTAATGTTTGAAAGACATGTTTTGCATCATGGATATTCTTCTCTCGTTAAACTGACATGAAAGCAAAGAGCAGTTTTCATATAATAAACCAATGAAGTTTCCATGTCTACAATGGTGTTCACTCTATAAAAGGTAACTGAAGGTTATTGTATTGTATAACCAAGACCTTTACTTCTAGTTGATTTGTTGTTATACATAATTTTTAAAACCAAATTTGCTTTCTGATTCATGATTTCTAAGCTCATTTTTGCTCTGCACAGTAAGGCACAGTCAACCATTACTGTCTTTGTTCATACTGAATCAGTAAGCATGCAATTTGTTTATAGTCAGTGATTCTATTACTTCTACAGGTAGTTTTTTAAAACCAAAGGGGTAAAGAAGTGATAAAACTCTCCTACATATAGTTAACAACTGGAATTTATCATACAATTTTGGATACTGAGTCAAATTATTTTTTTTCTGGAAATATCAAAAGAAAATAAGCATGTAAATAATTATGCAGTTCTTATTACAACTAGATGTTTTATATATTATTAAATAAAATCATCATAATTATCTGAAGTAGCATTTACTATCTCTATTTTATAGCTAAAGTGACTAAAATGAGATAAATGAATTGTTCTAAGATCTCACAGCTAGTAAATGTTAGGTTTAAAAAACAAAATCAGATCTATTTGACTCTATCATTTTTTGGGTTGGGCACCCTAGCATTCTCCAGAAACACAGTATCTTGGTAGGGATTGACAAAGCAGTATGTCTAGTTACCTCTTACTAAGGAAGGGAAAGGAAGGGAAGGGGAGGGGAGGGGAGGAAGGGAATGGAAAGGGAGGGGAAGAGAAAGGAAAGAAGGGGAAGGAAGAGAAGGAAAAGGATGGGAAGGGGAGGGGAAGGGAGGAGAGGACAAGGGAGGGGAGGGAAGAAAAGGGAGGAAGGGAGAAACAAGGGAATAGAGGGAGGTAAGAAACTTCCTTGATACGATGTAGTCCAAATGAGAAACTTTGCTGTTGGGTTAGATTTGCAGTTAACATAGTATACACAACACTTTATGAATTCATTGGGAGTAAAAAACTGATTTGAATACTCTCTTGGGTCCCTGTTGAGTCTTTTAGATAATAAGCCTTATGAGAGTTCAGTAGGCAACATTTTATCCATAATATTGGTATATATAAGTTACGGTTCTCAGAAGCAATCTGAGAATTATCAAGAAATTCATTATAGTTAGAGCACTGTAGTCTACTCCTAAGTCATTTCATTCTATCTAAAGAACAAAACAGTACAAAACTTAACTATTTTACCATATATCAGCAATAAAAGATTGATTTTGAAATTGAAAACAATATTATAATTTATGTTAGCTCCCCCAAAATGAAATATATAGGAATTTATCTAATAAAATATGTCAAGATCTATATGAGGAAAATTACTAATTTTGATGAAGAATCAAAGAACTAAATAGAAAGACTTTACATGATCATGGATAGTAATATTCAATATTTTTAAGAGGTCAATTATTTTCAATTTATCTTTAGATTCAGTGCAATCAAAATCAAAATCTTAAAAAATTATTTTGTGGATTTCAACACACAAATTCTGAAGTTTATATGGAGAGTCAGAGACCCAGAATAGCCAGCACAATGTTGAAGAAGAGCAAAGTTAAAAGAATGACATTATTCAGTTTCACCACTTTTCATAAAGCTACATTAATCAAGTCAGTGTGGTACTACTGGAAAAATAGATAAACAGATCAGAAAAACAGAATAAAGAGTCCAGAAATAGACCCACACAAATACAGTCATCTGATTTTTGGCAAAGGAGAAAAGGCTATTCAATGGAGAAAGACTAATCTTTTTGACAAATGGTGTGGGTACTGGACATCCAGATGCAAAATAAAAGAAAGAAAGAATTGGAGACCTTACGCCCTTCACAAAAATTAACTCAAAATGGATGGTAGAGCTCTTGTAAAACAGAAAACCATAAAACTCCTTGAAGATTAAACAGGAAAAAAAAATCTAGATGACATTAGGTCTGGCAATGACATTTTAGATAATACCAAAGACGTAAGTAATTGATGAAAGAAAGATTCACATGTTGGGCTTTATTAAAATTAAAAATAATCTGTTCTGCAAAAGACACTGTCAGGGGAATGAAAAGATAAGCCACAATTTCGGAGAAAATATGTATAAAAAGGTATCTGATAGATTACTTGTACACAAAACATACAAGGAACTCTTAATACTCAGCAATAAAAAAAATTGACAATCCAGTATAAAAAAATAAGCAAAGATATGAACAAACTCCTCATCAAGGACTTTATACAGATAGTAAATAAGCATATGAAAAGGTACCCAACATCATACATTATTAGGGAATCACAAATTAGAACAATGAGATACATATCAGAATGCCCAAAGTCCAAAACACTGATGACACTGAATACTGGCAAAGATGTGGAGCAATAAGAACTCCACTCATTGTTTTTGGAAATACAAAATGGTACAGCTATGTTGGAAAGATACTGTGGCAGTTTCTTACAAAATTACACATTCTCTTCTCATATAAACTAAAGAAGTTGAAAACTTAAGTCCACATAAAAATCTATGTCTATTAAAAACCTGCTCATGGATGTTTATAGCACTTTTATTAATTATTGTCAAAACTTGAAAGCAACCAACATGTCATTTAGTAAGTTAATGGACAAATAAACTGTGGTAATCCAGAAAATGGGATGTTTGCATAAAGAAGAAATGAGCTATCAAGTCATGAGAAGACATGGAGGAATCTTAAATGCACATAACTAGTGAAAAGAAAAACAATCTGAAAAAGCTACACTGTATGATTTCCAGTACATGATATTCTGAAAAAGGCAAAACTATAGAGCCAGCAAAGAAGAAAATGGCCTATCCCATCTCTGTCACTTCCAAATAATTTTAAATTGTCATGTCTATTCTGGGGAATCAGAATGACAGTAAGACAGCCAGGCCTAGAACATAACAATAAACATTAAAATGCATACACTTCTTTCACAGAGAAAATTTTGCAATCTAGCAGACTAAACAGTAATAAGTCAAACATTTAAATTAAAAAGCCACAGCTGACTAAATATTATTTTATCTGTTTATTTTATTATCTTGAAAGGCAGCTGCTTCCTAAGTGAAAGGCAATTAAACTTAGTTAACATACTTCAATTTGATGGCGTTAACTCTAAATTGACGTTTGAAAATATGCGTCACAATTTTGACTTGTCTTGACCATAAAGTAAATAGCCTACTCTTTTTTATGTCTTGCATAGAAAAATGGGACGAGATTTGCAATGCAAGTCAGGGAATCATAAATCTAATGTCAGCCTGGTCTCTGGGGAAGCTGTATATCTTTGTTCAAGTGACTTAATCTCTTCTGTTCTGTTTCCTCATTCCATTCCACATATTCTCAACATGCAAAACAGATAAAAACATTCTGGTTTAAGAGGGAAAGGGGCTCCCTATCTGCTCCATTCTCCCTCCTGTCCTAGAACAGGAGGACCACACAGAACACACTGTGAAAACCATTTGAGGGAATATTGCTCAAGTTCTTCCCAGGTCAGAAATTATTTGTGTCTATGTAAACATCCCAAACATCTTAACTGTCTCCTGATCTACAAAGCAAAAGACTTTTAGCCAAACAATGTTGCTCAGTCTCATAAAATGTGAGAGCTGGAAAAGAATTTGGCAGACTATGTAGGCCATCCGCCTTGCTCTGAATTGATGTGGCCTTAAATGATCCCAAAATCATTTTTTTTTTTTTTTAAATATTTAGAAAATCCAAACAGGCACTTCTAAAAAAATTTCACCCAAGTCATTTTTCTAAAGTTTCTATTTTTTTTTTAAAGATTTATTTTTATTGTTCTTTTGACAGAGAGAGACAGACAGAGAGAGTCAGAAAAAGGGGGAGGGCCCAGAGCAGTCTCCATAGTTGACAGCATTAGTTTTCCATATAGTTTCACTCCACAAGTGGGTGCGAGGCTGTGCAGGGCAGGAACTGGGCCAGAAGCCTCCCACATAGGACCCAGCAAGAACTGAACTGGGGGCACACTCCAGTTCAGCATATGGGTCCACATGGGCCAGGCCCAGGATTCGATCCTCAGGCTCCAGGGTTGCAAAGCAAGCGCTTAACCCACTGAGCCATCCCAGCTTCCCTCTATTTTTTTTTAAAGGAGAATTCTACCTATATTTCCTCTTGTTTGTCTTTTATGGAAATAGATATAATTACTATTCAAACAGAGCATCATTTATTCATTCAATGGGGAATTATTAAACTCCTGTGCTGTGCAGAACAATCTGCTAGATCCTAAAGCTACAAAAGTGAACAGAATCCACTTGCATCCAGGAACTCACAGATCAGGTTGCAATATCTGTGCATGCTGGGTGGTTGGAGGTCTCAGGGTAAAAGCACAGGGAAGGCCTAACTCAGCCTGCCCTGGGAGATGGGTGGTCGGAAAAGTTTCCTATAGAAGTCAACACTTGAACTGCATTTTGAAGGATGAGTAGAAGTTAGTCACTCGTGAAAATGGTAGAGTGTTCTCAGACAAAAGGAAATTAAGATAGGAAAGTATGAGAGACATATGGGCATCTCAATGGCTGGCCCACCGGGGTTGTTCTTTCCTGAGCTACAGGTTCAGAATGGAGCTACAAGTTCAGAATGGAGCTACAAGTTCAGAATGGAGCTACAAGTTCAGAATGGAGCTACAAGTCCAGAATGGTCTCAGAGATTTCACTGTATCTGTAAGGCAGTGGAACTGAGGACAATCTAATTTGAGTTTTATAAAGATCTTTCTCCATCGGGTATGTAAATAAAGTAGTATTATTAGATTGGGGAGCTGGAGGTAGAAAGATGGCTTTTTTGAAAAGTAGGTAAGAAATGTACAAGCTGAACACTGACTACTTGATGTCTTGAATCATTTTAGTTGTTTTGCTCTGACATATCCCATATTTTCTATGAATGGGCTTATGTATCATCCATGAATCAGAATATGAATAGTAGAAACATTATTTTTTTCCTTTTCAATTGGTGTCAAGCTGTCACTTTATCATACTTTGTAAGAGTTATTATTTCATTGTTAGTAGTCAGCTGATTGTGTGCTTCTATTTGGTCATAGAATCATAACATTCCAATCTGCAGAAGACCTTCTAACTCATCTTGTTTGTTTTCATATCAAGTTTTCCCCAAAAATCCAGGTTTCTTTTGGGGAAACCACAGGAGAGAACATAGGAATATGATGTGGACAAGAGTTCCTACTCTTGTCACCCAGCATAACCAGAACCAGCCCACCTGCTCACTGATTTGTGTCATTTCTGCCTCCCAACTGTATCAGTCCTGTCATGGAGCTGAACCATTTTTCTTGTTTTTGCAGTTTCTAATATTTTTGTTTGTAAAACAGGTTTTGTTGTTGAAGTAATTACCACTCACCCCCAATTTTGCAAATGAAGAATTTCACTGCTGCCCAGTGAAATGAAGGGTCTTGCCTGTGTTTATACTTGGATAGTGGGCAGCAGAGCGCAAATGGAAAACTGTTAACATACATTCTGGAAGAGTGGGAACCTCTTCTAGAATCTTAAACTGTCCCTAATCTCCAGGTAATATTCTAGTCCTACCAACTTTCCTCATTCCAGATAGTAATGACAGTGCATTAAGAATTCCTATTAAAAAAGAAAACAGCTGCTAAGATTTATTTATGTGACTGTGTATACTTATGTGTGTTACATGTACTTCTATTTGTAATGAGATTGACAGATTTGAATTTATGTATTCTGTGGTGACTAATAAAGAGTTATTTTAGGGTTCTCTTATATAGGCTAAACTATTGAGTAAGAAAGTCAACCTGTGAAGAAAAACAATTTTTTTTTTTTTCTGGCCTGGGGATGTTTAAGTCTCAGGAATCATCTCTAGATACTTAATTGATCTCTTGTATTTAAAAAAGTAATAATAAAAGAGTAGTTCTCTGTAGTCAATAGTTTAGTGGCTACCTGAGGGTTAGGGCAAAGGGGTGTGGGAGAGGAGAAAGGGGGAGTTCATCTATGGTGATAAAAAGAAAGCTAACTCTGGATGGTGAATACATAGTGTAACACACAGATGAAGTACTGTGGAACTGCACATCTGAAACCTATGTAATTTATACTGACCAATGTGACCCTAATAAATTCAACAATAAAAAAAAAGTAGTCCTCAAAATCTGAGGAGTTTGTTAAAAAGTAGATTTCCATACACTGTTCCAGATCTTTTGACTGAGTAAACATAGGATAGGGGTCTGTAATCTCCATTTTTTTTTCCCCACATGGTGTCATTTATTTTCCTCATTGAGAACCAAAGATTTATAAGTGATAGCATATCTGTATAAAGATAGGAGCAGGGAAGCTGGGATGGCTCAGCGGGTTAAGCACTTGCTTTGCAGCCCTGGAGATTGAGGATCAAATCCCGGCTCTGGCCCATGTGGACCCATATGCTGAGCTGGCGTGTGCCCCCAGTTCAGTTCTTGCCGGGGCCTATGCGGGAGGCTCCCGGCCCAGTTCCTGCCCTGCGCAGCCCCGCGCCCACCTGTGGAGTGAAACTATGGAGAACTAATTGCTGTCAACTATGGAGACTGCTCTGGTTTCTCCTCCTTCTCTTTGTCTCTATCTGTCTCACTCTCTGTCAAAAAACAATAAAAATAAATCTTAAAAAAGATAGGAGCAAATCATAGAACATACTCCTTTAAAACATTCCGTTAGCTTCCCTTTTGTTGTAAGTGTATGCTTTCCATTTTCAATAGAGATCCTGGATGAGTCTAATTGAGACTATTGTAGCTATAACTAGAATTTAAAAGGAGTTAGTTTAATGGTTCTGCTGAAACCTTTAACATGGCTTGTCTCTTTTTAATTAAAAACATTGTACTACATGAGTCCGGGACATAGAATCAAACCTTGGCCCTACTAATAAGACTTATGGGATCAAGTGGTCATGGGGTTCAGTCCCAGCATAGTTTGTATTTTTCCTTAGTCTAAGTATCTTTCAACAGACATAAAGTTCATGTATTTGGCACAACAGAAAGTCATTTCTTTTTCAAACACTTATTTTATCCACTGTCATCTAAATAATTGCTAGACAATGAGATAGATTAAACTGCTCTTTTGTTTTCTGTGTACTTTCAAAAGATTTTCTAAACAAGAGAAAAATTAAGATTAAATTACAATCAAATTGTATTGCTACATTTGTTTTGAAAGAAAAAGCAAAATAAAGCATTTTGACTTTTATACAAAATCATCAAATCGTCACTAAAACTACTTACTATAAGGAGAATGTAGCCTGTTCACTTTTGGTTTTCCTCTGTGATGATGAACTTAAACTAGTAAATGACCTTGGGGACCTTTAATGGCCTACAAAGGTTTTTACTTGTGATTTATTTCCACTTCCATTTCATTATAAAGAACTTATTTTCAGAACACAGAGGCTGATCACTTTAAATCCAGCCCCAGATGAAAAACGAAGAAAAGGCATTTATTTGGCAACCAGACCACCTCTTAATAGATTCGGACTAAGAGAGAGGACCCTATATGTACTTTCTAAATCAAAATACTCTTAAAAAATTAATATATATGAACAGACTCTTACTATCCTTTTCTTTCCTATTCTATTCATTCAATTTTTCCTCCTTCCTTCCCCTCTTCCCCCCTTCCTTGCTTCCTTCCTTCCTTCCTTCTTTCCTTTCTTCCTTCCTCCTTCCTTCCTGTGGGGAACCAATCTAAAATTTTAATGAAATAAGGTCTGACCTCAAATTAGTCTCAGTTGGAGTTGATAATAATAATAAATACTAAGTGCTGATTATTTATCAGGCATTGTATCAAGTGCTGTATATTTGTTGATTCATTTAATTCTCAGAATAACTCTGTGAAGTGGGTATTATTATGACCGTATTTTCCGGCGTATAAGATGACTTTTGAAACGAAAAAAAGTCAACCGAAAATCGGGGGTCGTCTTATACGCTGAGTATATCCCGAAAAACGTCTCGATATGCTGCTAAACGAATTTTCCAACTCGATCCCGCACCAATCACTGCAAGGCTGCTCGGACCGCCTCTCTAACTCAGCCAAATTCTTTGGACGGTGTGGAGGATGACTTCTTGTGGCAAGATGAAGGGAAGCCGAAGCTGAAGCCACACCATCTGATTCGGAATTTGATCCATATGATGACTGTCTTACAAATGTACCACAAGAGGTCATTGATGAACTTATGATGTCAGAAGAAGAACATGATGAGGATTTTGAAGGATTTTAAGCTCACAATGCTCCTCTGCCTAGAAAAACCTCTTATCATCCCAGTCAGTCACAAACA
>PVKE010027967.1:9095-21343 GCA_004027555.1 Craseonycteris thonglongyai | reverse complement strand
CTCTCTCTCTCTCTCTCTCTCTGTCAAAAACAATAATAAATAAATAAATAAATAAATAAATAAATCTAAAGTAAAATTAATTTAAATTACATAGTTTTCTACAACACAAGAAGAGTCTAGTTTATATGCTTTAAATTATAAAAATAGTATTTTTCTTTGCTATTTATTCCCAAGCAAAACAACTTAAGTTCATCCCAGAAAACCATACACAACCCACTGCCTGTCTTATATTTATGACAGAAGCTACCTATTGGTAATAATTTCTCTATCTCCCTTTACTCTGAACTGTTTAATTTAATTCTAAACCTCCACCACTACCACCACCACCATCACCCCTTAACCTACTCCCCACTAACTTCCTCTAACCTTCCCTGCCAGTCTCAATCCTTTGATATCTATTTTCCTTGCAGTGGCAATCCTGGTTCTGTGTCTTTCATTGATCTTTAATTCTGTAGGCTCTTGCCTGCTGCCACCTGCTAGATCCAATGTCTTCCCCAAAGATCTTTCTCCCAGCCCTTCATGTCCCAGTCATATTCTGGGCCTCCAACCAGCCATATGAATCATCAGAAAATTCAGCATCCTATTACTTTATCCTGTAGAGTAATTAATTTTCTCTCTCTGGGTCTTAACGGCTCCCACCCACATTACCTGTAGGGTCTTTGATGATGATGATAATAAGGAATTGTAAGTTTGCTTCCCAAATAAAAATGGCAATTATTATCAGGGGTACTTTTCAATTTATAGCAGAACAACAAAAGTACCAAGCTATCAGAACTGATGGAAGTGAGACTACAACTCTGAATGACAACCCAATGGGGGAGGGATTCCAAAAACTACTTAAAACAATTCTTAGACTTGGGTACATATTAGAATCACCTGGGGAGCTTTTTGGGAATCCACCAATGACTGGCCCCAACCTCAGTCCGATTGAATAGAAATCTCTGGGAAAGGGGTTCAAGTGCTGGTATATTTTTGAAACTTTGCAGCCGATTTTAACGTGTACACAAAGTTAACCACTATAGGGTTGGATGAATGAGATGTATAGCCATGACTGTTACTGCTCAAACTGTAGCCAGTTTTTGAAGTGGTTTTTCTTCTGTTCTTCGAAGGCCTAGAGAGGTGAAGTGAATTCAACCCAAGAATCAGTGGCTAAACAGAAACTCTATCTGAATCCTAGGACTCCCAAACCCATCTTCTCTCCACCACACCAGACTCCTGCAATATCAATTTAGCATTACTGTGTCTTATGAACACATTATATATGAATTCTGTTAGAGCAGCCATTTGCGATTGTTCAGTCACATAACTCTATGTGTGTCTTACTGACCTGTTTTCTTGAATGCTCATCACAGACAGTTGTTGGGATAAGCAGGCTGTAGTCCTCATTGGACTTGACTGCTTGAAAACCATGCAATCAAGGACTTTAAGTAGGCAGTGGTGTTGTTGCCATAGTTTTCATTACAAACTAGCAAAACCAAAACACAGAGAGAAGGTAGAGAAAGTATAGTGGAAAGCGGTCTGTAATTCTGATCTCATTGCAAGACACAAATAGTGGCTTGTATCAAGAGGATTCGGTGAGAAGCGAGTTGAGTAATGTTTACAGCGTCAGTTTATGAAGATAGCTGAACTGGTAGCACAGGTTTAGTATAAGTAGAAAAAAGCCATGTTCTATTTATCACTTTATTTTACAAATGGAGCCAAAATCATGCCATGGATTGGGATGAAGAGCTAAAATTAGAAATTGGGTAATTGATCATCACTGGAATGCTCCACTGTCATGAAGAGTAGAGTGTTCCTTATAAAGGAATGGAGAAGCAGTAATGGAGGAAGGGAGAGAATGAGAAGGTAGAAGAAACAGAGAGAGAAAATCTATATTCACTATAACTAATCCTTCAAGGCTGTGGGCCCTAATACCTGAAATCTAACTCATGCAGTCTGAAAATAAGAAGCCTGATTTTTTTAACACTTATGCAAAACTACATCTTCAAAAGTACTTAAAATACCAATAAATAATTTCTATATTGTTTCCAATCTATTTCACATAATTATAGAATAATATTAATTTAATACAGTGTACAACAATTGCCCACTCAGAGTTGAACATATAACCCTTCCGTGATATTATTTACATCAGTGAGACTGTGGGATAGGACTAGGGTGAGAAGTGTATCTGGTAAGTTCCTTCTTCTTTTCCCAGAGACATGGGAAGAGTAACTCTGCGAGGTGCCTTACGCTTCTTGAAGGAAAGCTGCCATAACAGTATAATTTTATAATTCTTTTGGACACAAATAAGGAGCAGGAATTCTAGTAGCATTAGTAACTAATACAAATTTTGAATTTTGAGGGTAAAGTCTATACTCTAATTCTTCCTATGTCAGCTTTGGATATTATAAAATAGAACCCAATTATAAAATTTTACATTATACCAAACTAACAATCCTGTTTGTTGTGTACCTAGTGGGGCACAGAGGTTTTCTCTCGCTATAAAACAGAAATCCCATAACCAGTAAGCACCAATGTTAACAGGTCCCCGCTGTGATATTTAATTTATAGAGGAATAAAAGAAAGAAAATCTAAACTGCAGCCTTAAGCTAGTACTTTGTGGCTCAGACACTCTGCATTTTAACCAGTCTAAAATATTAAATACTTAGGCTCAGGGGATCTGTGATAATGTAGACCCAGCTGTAATATTGGTTTAACAATCAGGAAAAATAACTTTGCACCTCAGAAGCAAAATTAAAGTAACAATCGTTAAACAGTGTAATTGATTAAGTCTTATAATTTTGAGCTTCTTTTCCAACAGAGGTGTGCATTTTCCCATTGTCTCAAAATGTCAATAATTAAAACCATCTTTTAATGTAGTTTATCTAGCAACCATTAAATAATCCTCTTGGTTTGGGAAAGCCTAATAAACTGTATAAATGTATTTTGTTGATGCACAGTATTTTAAATAACTCTGCAGGTACATATAAATATACTTCATTAATCCAGATACCGCTAATTTAAAGAGTGGATTAATATAGACACTGAATATTTTTTTGACGGTTCAATATTTTTTTATTATTATTATTTTACATTTGATGCCCCCTTCCCATGTCCCCCAAGCCCTCCCCCCTACCTCCCCACCCCCACACCCAGGCAACCACCAAACCACTGACTGTGACCATAAGTTTTTGTTTCTTTGTTACTTTCAGTTTTATATTCCACCTATGAGTGAGGTCATGTTTCTTGATTCTTTCATTCTGACTTATTTTGCTTAATAAGATGTTTTCAAGGTTCATCCATGTTGTCACAAATTGCTGTATTTCATCTTTTCTTATTGCTGAGTAGTATTCCACTGTGTAAATGTACCACAACTTCTTTATCCAGTCATCTATCAGAGGACACTTTGGTTGTTTCCATGACTTGGCCACAGTACACAGTGCTTCAATGAACATTTGGGTACATATATCTCTGTAAGGTAAGGTTTTCAGGTTTATTGGATAGATACCCAAAAGAGGGGTGTTTGGGGTCATATGGTAATTCCATTCCTAATTTTTTGAGGTATCTCCATACTACCTTCCATAGTGGTTGTACCAACTTACATTCCCACCAGCAGTGTATGAGGGTTCCTTTTTCTCCACAGCCACTCTAGCACTTGTTATCCCTTGTCTTGTTGATTATAGTCATTCTAACAGGTGTGAGGTGATAGCTCATTAGGTTTTAATTTGCATCTCCCTAGTTGCTAGTGATGTGGAGCATTTTTTCATGTGTCTGTCAGTTGTTTGTATGTCTTCAGGGGAGAAGTGTCTGTTTAGGTCTTCTGCCCATTTTTTAATTGGATCATTTATTTTATTGTTGTTGAGTTGTATGAGTCTTTATATATTTTAGATATTAGCCCCCGATCAGAGGCATCATTTGCAAATATATTCTCCCATTTGGTTGGTTTCCTGTTTACTTTGTTGATGGTGTCCTTTGCTGTATAGAAGCTTTTTAGTTTGATACAGTTCCATTCATTTATTTTTGCTTTTACTTCCCTTGCCTTTGGGGTCAAGTTCATAAAGTGCTCTCTGAACCCAAAGTCTATAAGTTTCATACTGATGCTTTATTCTATGAACTTTGTTTGGGGTCTTATGTGGAGGTCTTTAACCCACTTTGAGTTAATTTTGGTATATGGTGAGAGTTCACAGTCCAGATTCATTCTTTTGCTTGTGGTTTTCCAGTTTTCCCAGCACCATTTACTGAAGAGACTTTCTTTTCTCCATTGTATATTTTTTGCTCCTTTGTCAAAAATTATCTGTCTATATGTTTGTGGGTTTTTTTCTGAATATTTTTGAAACTGTGCAGATGCAAATTTTTTGTTTGGGTTATGATGCAGTATTAAAATAAGTCGAGTACTGAAAGAGAAAGAGGAAGAAGCTCAATGTCTTAAAGATCTTTTAGACTAGATTTTTATAATTGCATTACTATATTGAAATTAAAATGTTAATTGTGGAGTGTGTAGAAATTGACTAGATGAAAAGTATTTTCTAGGTAGAATAGCATGGCTGTTAGATATTAATAGAATCTAATAAGCATTAAATCCTAGTTTTCCCACTTATCTAGCAGGGTAATTTATATTTAATGAAATACTGCCTTTAATGAACAAAAGGGGAAAAGTACTTGCAATTGAATCTGTTCAAGAAAATTTTGATCACATGGTTATCATTTTATATATATATATATACAGTGATCCCTCGTTTTTCGCGGTCAATGGGGACCAGAACCTTCCGCGAAAGCTGAAAAACCACGAAGTAGGATTTGCCCCTAGGAATTTTCTCAATGGTCGATGTTGCACTGGAAACCCATCACGCGCCTTTATGAGAGCCCGTGGGATGGACTCTGAGTCAACTCATCTCTTTGTTTGACATGCAGGGATCCTTCTCCCGCGCTCATCAACATGAAACAACGCTCCTTTCCGCAATGTGGCTGCCGACATGGTTGTATTTTTTCATTTTTATTTTTTGATGAATATTTTGGAAAAACCCGTGAAGCACTGATGCCACAAAACATGAAGCGCGAAGTGGCGAGGGAACACTGTATATATATATATATATATATATATATATATATATATATATATATATATATCCATATCCAGACTCTGAATCAAGTAGACATAGATACTCAGGTACTGATTCCACAAATAAAACCTATCACTGACTCACAGCTACCCTAGTCTTGGAGAGCATGCAATTTTGGCATGTCATTGAACATCTCTGAGCTTCATTGTCCCCCATTAGTAAAATAAAGATAATACCAATGCACATTAACTGCTTTTCTCTTGTGGCTTTTAAGATTCTGTCTGTCTTTAACTTGTCGCATTTTAATTATGATGTGTCTTGGTGTGGCCCTCTTTGGGTTAATCTTGTTTAGGATTCTCTATGTGTCCTAGACTTGTATATCTATTTCATTTGCCAGGTTAGCAAAGTTTTCTGCCATTATTTTTTCAAATACATTTTCAGTTCCTTGCTCTAAGAGAAAATATTTAAATAGTAGTCATTTAAACATAACTAGGACATTGAAATTCAAATAGTCAATTTTTTAAAGCTGAAAACAGCATCACCTGTTGACCCACTCTAGGATAATCTAGTGAGTGCTAGATAAGCTACAATACTCTTAACCTTTATAGGTCTCAATTCAAAAAGTAAATAATTTGCTCAAAATTAGATGACATCCCATGTATTAGAGCTTTCCTGAGAATAAGAACCAACAGGAGATTATATATGTATTTATGTAAAGATGATGTATATAATATATATTAGTAAATGTAAAATATACATATATTAATATATAAAGAGATTTATTATAAGGTATTTTTAAGTGATTATGGAGGCTGAGAAGTCTCACCATCACCTGTCCTCTGTAAACTGTAGATCCAAGAAGTCTGATGGTATAGTTCAAAAGCCTGAGAGCCAGAGAGCCAATGGTATAGGTTCTAATCCATGTCTGAAGTTCAGAACACACGGGGTAGAAAAAGGTTAATGTCCCAACTCAAGATATCAGGGAATGAGTGAATTAAAACTTCCTCTGCCTTTTTGTTCTATTTAGGCCATCAACAGATTGGATGATGCTTGCCCACATTGGGTAGTCTAGTCTGCTTTACTCCTTCTACTGATTCAAATGTTCTTCCAGAAACACACACACACACACACACACACCCCTATAAAACATGTTGAATCAGCCATATGGTCATCCCTTGGCTCTGTCAAGTTGACACATAATACTATCATGCCAGGTGTCTTGATTCCTAGTCAATGATCATTCTGTTATATGGTGGCTTTTATTCCTTCTCCTCTTTGTTTTCTTTATTTTTTCCAATAGTATAATACTTTTTTTCAAATGAAATTTTACTTGGAATTATAAAAAATGTGTGAAGGGGTCTTTTGTCCTCCACCAAGTCTCCCAGACCCACATTCTTGAGACAACTTTTTAAGGAACACTACAGTTCTGTGAAATACAAATTGAAAACTATTCTGTTCTGTTCTACAGTATAGCAGTGTTTCCACAGCCTATTTGAGAGGGAGAATTAAAGAATTAAATATTCTTATTCATGTTTGAAAGTAATAAATCTATTTGGGCATTATACTAAATTTAGCAAGACTTCCATTTTAAATTATTGAAGGAGTGTCAGATACATATATTAAACTTACCAAAAGTCTTTTTTTCGTGGAGCTTATATGCTAAAATATGCTAAAATATGATTAAAATGTAACTAAGAAATGAGTACATTTTTTCATGTGACTTTTTAGCACCTTTAAGATTCTTATTTTATATTTTATTTCTTCTGAAAAAATGATGATTAGGACATAATAATATAAAAATAAATGTATGTGTGTATATATATAATATATATATATGTATATCTTATTTGTATATATGTTTAAGAGAAAAAGCAAGAAATAAGATGATTCCCTAGAACCATTAGGCTAGTACTGAGACCTTTACATTTATTTTCTCATCTGATTCTTGTGTAGCTTGAATGTACCTAGGCCTCAAATGCCCATGGATAAGAATAAGTCTACAGTAAACATTACTATTCAATCTCATTTGTTCTGTTTCTCCCATTCTCAGCACAGAATTCCCAGTCCCAATGATGGTGACCATTATTTTTATGCTTCCTTGTCATCCTTCCATCTTGTTTGCTAAAATGTATGATCAATTGTTTCACCAAATTTTTAATTGGGTGTTCAGTTAATAGTGAGGTTTGAGAGTTCTTTATAAAATCTGAATACAAGTCTTTTGTCAGATTTGCAAATATTTTCTCTGAATCTGTGGAGGTTTTTTTTTGTTTGTTTTGTTTTTTTATTGTTTTTGACAGAGAGAGACAGAGACAGAGACAGAGAGAGAGAACTGAACTGGGGGAACTCCCCAGTTCAGCATATGGGTTTGCACGGGCTGGGATTTGATCCTCGGTCCCTGGAGCTGCAAAATGAGCACTTAACCCACTGAGCCATCCCAGTTTCCCCTGGAGTTTTTTTGGTTTTTTGTTTTTAAGTCTCTTAGCAGTGTCTTTGAAAAAGCAGTTTTTAATTTTGATGAAGTCTAATTTATCACTATTTTGGTGTATGATCTAAGAAATCCATACCTAACCCTAAGTAACAAAGATTTTTCTCCTGTGATTTCTTCTATAAGTTGTGTAGCTTTACATTTAATTTTATAATCTATTTTGAAAGTAAATTTTTGTATGAGATGTGAATGGAAGCTCACTTTTTAGTGTACAGGTTTTTTTCCCGGTTTCATTTAGTAAAACAATTTTCTACTGAACTGCTTTTGCACTCTTGTCAAAAATTCTTTATCCTTATATGTGTGAGTATCTGGGGTTTTTTTAACTTCATTCTATATTTTTATTTGCCCAAATTTATGTCAATTTCACACTGTTTCGATTACTGTAGATCTATAAGCAGTCTTAAAATTGGGTAATTTTAGTCCTTAAACTTGGTTCTTTCTGAAAATTTTTACTCCCCTCTTTGCATAGCCACGTAAATTTTAAAACCCATTTTTTCAATTTCTGCCCCCCATCCCAACAACAACAACAACAAAAGGAGTCTTCTTGCATTTTGATTGAGATGGAACTAAATGTACAGACCAATCTAGGACAGTTGACATTTTGACAACACTGAGTCTTTAGAACTGTTACAATACATTCTTCTACTTATGCAGATCTTCTTGAATTTCTCTTAGACATATTTGGCAGTTTTCATTGTACAGATTTTAGGTATCTTTTGTAAGATTTATATCCAGGATTAAAAATGTTTGATGTTATCATAAATGGTACATTTTAAATTTCAACTTGAGATTGTTCATTGCTAGTATATAGAAATACTATTTATTTTTTTAAATTGATTTTATACCTGGCAACCTTGCTAAAAGCACCCATTCAGCCTATAATTTTTTGTAGATTTCATATATCAGGTTTTGCTTCACATATTTTAAAGCTCTGTTATTATGTACATAAACAGTTAGGATTATTATGTCCACTTCACCAATAGATTTCAATCATTGTCAAATTATCTCCTTTATCCATTGTAATATCTGTTGCTCTGAGATCTAGTATTTCTGATACTGATATACCTAATTCTAATTCTGTACTGTGATTTTTAATAATGACTTTAATTATAACAACTACCAGTTTTACATTTCACCACATATATTATAATATTCCTGTAGAAATTCAACTTAGGTCTCTTTTATCTTCCATGTATTCACTTAACATTTTGAACTTATGAAATATAAGCATATTAATAATTGTTCAATCTTGCCCTCTGTTAATTCTTTTCTGTTGTCAATTCTTGGTCAGTTTCAATTGATTAACTAGTCTCCTCATTATGGATTAATTTCCTGCTTCTTTGCATACATTGAAATATTTTATTGGATATGAGACATTGTGAGTTTTACCTTGCTGAGTGCTGGATATATTTGTATTATTACACATATTCTTGGCTTTTGTTGTAGTATGCAGTATACTTTCCAGAAGTTTGACCATTTCACGTCTTGCTTTTGAGATTTTTTTAGGGAGGACTAGAGCAGTGCTCAGTTTAAGGCTAGTTATTTCTTATGACTAAAGACCTTTGTGTACTCTACCAAATGCCCTACCAATTATGAAATTCTCCAGTCTGGCAGGTAGAAACTGGTACTATTTCTGGCCCTACCTGGGAGTGTCAGGCACTGTTAGTGCAAATCCTTTCAGGAAGTGTTTTTCTGGACCTCGAGTAGTTCGCTCACTTGAATACAATCATCAGGACTCCTCTGAATATTCATTGATATCTTCTGCAGTTATAAGAGTTCTTTGTCTGTACAGAGCTTTCCTGTCTCATATTCTGTCTAACAACTTTAGAAACTTCCTTCTCCTGAACTCATAGCATTTTCTCCTAAATGCAGGGTGTTCACAGGGTTCTACATAAGTCTTCTTCCCTGAACTGCAATACTCTCAATGATCTAACATAAAGAAATTACCTGTACATAGAGCACCTTGTTTATTTGCTCTCTATGTCCAATGCATTGAGAACCATTGTTTCATATATATTATACTTTTTTGTTGTTGTTGTTTTAGGCCAAAGGCTAAAACAAAGGCCTGTTACTGTATCTTGGTCAAAAGTATAATTTCCTCCTGATGTTTTAAATTTGGGGACATGGTTACCTTAGATATGTTGGAATAAGAAGAAAATTGTTAAATTGAAAGATAAACTGGAATAAGGTGACAATATGGAGAATCCAAGAACATTAAAAAGACACAGAAAGGATAGGAGGAGATATAGTACATTATGAATGGTTTCAATTTAACCAAACACAAATTTTGTTTTTTAATTTTCAATCATTCCATTCAATACCAGCAGCATCACATGGTCACAGCACATGTTATATCAGGCTGACCTACCTTAAAATGCATGAATCAACCTTTATTTAGAATTAACTTTTTCTCCTTTGACATTTTATGAATTCTTAGCCTCAAAATGTCAAAGGCTTCAAAAATTTAGTTGAAATGATGTCATTCCTTCTCCTGGTCAAATTCTGCACTATGCCTTTTAATCATGACTATAATTATTACATCTAACCATTTTAATTGTCCCTAACTTTCTTCTATTTCTTACAATGTATAAAGTGAGGAGACCAAAAGGTGATTATTCATTGATTAAATATATTGCAATGTCCTATCTAAACAAGTATAGACCCGCAACATCAAAGCCTTTACTCAAATGAGTTTGAAGTTAATCTCAGAAAAAAAAATATATGAGCCCACAAAAAAATCTTTCTAATTTTTTTGCCCATTCTTTTCTGCCTATATTTTTTCCTTCTACTCAGTTTTGTTCTAAACTTTACCCTTTGCAGCTTGAGCAAACAAACGAATCTAAGGAAGAGTCTTCTAGTATTCATTACTAAGGACTGAGCCACCTAGGTGGAAGAGGCAATAGAGTTTCAGCTGGTTCATTGAAACCTATTAAAATACAGTTGTTTGTGACAACATGGATGGACCTTGAAACCATCTTATTAAGCAAAATAAGTCAGACTGAGAATCAGGAAACATATGACCTCACTTATAGGCGAAATACAAAACTGAAAGTAACAAAGAAACAAAAACTTATGGACACACACAATAGTTTGGTGATTACTTGAGGGTAAGTGGGAAAGGGGGAAAGAGAGGGGTGGGGGTTGGGAGTGGACACCAGATATGTGGTGATGGAAGGAGAGCTGATTCTGGGTGGTGAGCACATAATGCAATGCATAGATGATGTAATGTAGAGTTGTACACCTGGAAACTATATTGCTGACCAATGTCACCCCAATAAATTAATATATATATATATATATATATATACACATATATATATATATATAAAGAATTAAGATGATGAAAAAAATAAATAGATATGTGCTCCAATTATCTGAAGCAGGGATGTCAGTTGGTGACTGGAATAAATTCCTGAGCACCATGAATCTTAATCATCAAACTTGAGTGGCAGAAAGTTAAGGATAGACCACACACCACAGAAATTAGAGAGCCTAGAGTACTGCAGAATAAATGCCATAAGTCTTACTCAGACCTCACAGCTGAACAATCACATAGAGAAAAATAATAGTTATTAAGGGCTTATCAAGTGTCTAGCACTATATTCATTCAAAACTTGACACATTTATTTCATTCAATCTTCACAGCAATTATGTAAGAGTTGTACTGTTGTCTACACTTCACAATGAGAAAACTGAGGCACTAATTAAATAATTAACTGAGCCAGTATTTGAATCCAGGCCTAATTTCAAAGACTTTTTCTTTTTTCTTTGTACATTTTTTGCAATACATAATAGGTGTACATGGTACAGAATTGAAAAGAGATAAAACATCATGAAGTCAAGAATAACTCTTCCTTCTCTCTCTATCCCCAAACACACATTTTCGTTCTCAAGTGAGAACTACTTTATTAGTTTGTGTATACCTCTAAAGATGTTTTACCAACTATAATATTGGACTTGTTTATTTTTTCTTTCAGTCTATTAGTTTCTCCCTAATGAATTTTGACTGTTAGGATCATAAAAGTATAGAGTTGTTATATCTTCTTAGAGAATGGACTTGTGTATCATTATGTAATGCTTCTCTTTATTGCTAATCGTCTTAACTAGAAGTCCACTTTGGATGATAATAATGCAGCTCTTTCAGCTTTCTTTTGGTTTACATTCCTCTATCTCTCTTAACTTCTAACTATTTTTTAAGATTTATTTTATCACTTGAGAGAAGGTGAGAGAGAGACATAGACAGACAGACAACAGAGAAAAGGGGGAAGGGCCCAGAGCAATCTCCATAATTGTACATCATTAGTTGTGACATAGTTTTATTCCACTCAGGTAGATGTGAGGCCTCACAGGATGAAAACCAAACTGGGGGCCTCCCACAAGGGAGGCAAGAACCTTTATCACCATCCCAGAGGTTACCAGTCATGGTGCAGTTCAGCATATGGGTTTGCATGGGCTGGGGCTGGGGCTGGGGCTGGGATTCAATCACGAGACCTCAAGGTTGCAAGGCAAGCACTCAACCTGTTGAGCTATCTATCCCAGCATCCCTTCTTTACCTTTAACTTATTTGAGTCTTTATGTCCATTCAGGGATTAACAAAGAAAGAGGAGTGTGTGTGTGTGTGTGTGTGTGTGTGTGTGTGTATGTGTGTGTGTGTGTGTGTATATATATATATAAACTATTATATATATAAGTGAATTTGATGCACATACTACTGCTATAGT
>PVKE010027966.1:0-21243 GCA_004027555.1 Craseonycteris thonglongyai | reverse complement strand
CAACTCTTGGATCCTTGTGTCCCTTGATGTTTGTACTGCTTTCCCAGGGTGTCTTTAGCAACATAATCTTTACTTTGCTGAAGGAGAAAGGCCTTTGGCTTGTATGTTTTCCCACCACCCTGTCAGTTATTACGTCTGTTTTCTTGAAATGGCTTGCTCCAGCTTGTTTATTTATGACGGGCCTTTGTGGTCAGCTGCAAACTTAGTTTGCAGTTTTTGGTAACATTTATTGTTTTCATCTGATTAAAGAAAAATACATGCCAATGGTTGAAAAACTGAAAACACAGGGAAGTATAAAAATGAACATTTTAAATCACTCAAAATTCCATCGCCCAGAGTTAATCAATGTTGACATTTTGGAATATTTTCTTTCAGGCTTCTTTTGTATGCAGATATATGGTAAGCATGTTTCCATGTCTTCTAAACAAAAATTTAATGGCTATATAATTTTGGTTGATTCTGACTTTTTTTTTCCTTCTCATTGTAACTAACATAGGTACCTCAGTCTTTATCCACATTTTTTATTACGTCTTTAGAAACAGACTCCCATAAAAGAAATTAGAGTCTTAATTTTATAAATATTTCAATGTCTATTGATACAAATATACCAATTTAAATCTTCATAAGCATGTTAATGCTATTTTACTATATCCTTGTTACCATTATATACTATTAATTTCCCTTTGATAATTCAGTAGACTAAAAGTGTTATGTCCTTATGTTAAATCCCATTTTTTTGATTACTAGTGAATTTTATAATCTTTGATAGAGAAGTGATTCTAGAAGTCCTGATCCTTACTTTTCTGTACTTACATTTATGTTCCACTGAAGTTGAATTTCTGGCTTTCCTAAGTAGGGCCTCTGAACATTGTGTGTGTGTGTGTGTGTGTGTGTGATCTATAAGACATGTTAACCCTCTGTACTACATATTTTCTCTTCACTCACTAATTATGCACTCATAAAATAGTAAGCTTCTGAGCTAACATATTTCAGATATTTCTGAGTCAGATAGATAGATAGATAGATAGATAGATATTAAGAGATAGATGAAAATAGAAGGTCCCTGACTTCAAGGATCTCAAAGTATAGAAGCAACATACACACATAATCTGTGAAATATAATACAGTGTTTTGATGCCATGAAGCTGATAAATATTTATTGAGTACTATCTATGTGTGATAGATTAGACTGAGCAGTAAGGATACCAAAAATGAGCAAATAGATATAGTTCTTTTCTTTACAAAGCTTGGACTCTTATTAGCTATACCAAACAGTATCAGGGTTATACCTATAATACAGTGGGGTAAGTTGAAAGCAGCTTAAAATAACGGCTAAAAACATGGCTCTGAAGCCAGACTGTCTGGGTCAAGTGCTGGCTCAACCATGAATTAACCATACTCCGTGATTATGGGCAGGTAAATCAGCCATTCTGTTCTTCAGTTTCCTCATTGGGAAAGTAAGGGCAATGACAGGATTTCTTCACAGATTCTTGCAAAACATTTAGAACAAGGCCTAGTACATAGTGAGTGCTCAATACATTTTTTATTTTAAGAGCTATAATATGGAAAACACAGTTTGGACTATTGGAATGTGTAAGAGCGGCTCTTACTCTAGACTTATGAAACACAGAGATGAGGAAGTTAAGGAAACCCCTGGAGGAAGAAATAGTTAACCTGAAACCTGAAAGATGAGCAGTTAACATGATGCACCCATATGTGTGTGAGAGTATAGTTCACATGAAGAGGAACGACATGTGCAAAGTTCTAGAAGAAAGAACATGAATGACTTTTAAAGAACTAACTGAAGTTTAGTGTGACCAGAATATAGAGTTTGAGGTTCTTTCCATTAATTGCTGTGCAACAAACCACCTCAAAATTTAGTGGCTTTAAAATACCAAGGTTAGGAGAACAAAAATTCAAGCAAATGTGAAATTTTCATCAGAAACCACACTGATTAGATGAGTATGAAACAAAATCTTTAAAGTGCTGAAAGAAAAGAACTATCAACCCAAAATTTGATATCCAGCAAAAATATCATTCAGGAATGAAAACAAAATAAAAGCTTTCTCAGATGAGGAAAAATTGAGAGAATTTGTCACCAGCAAACTACTCTAAAATAAATGCTACAGTAAGTTCTTTAGGCTAAAGGAAAATTATACCAGAAACTTGAAACTTCAGGAATAAAGAAAGAGCAACAGAAATGGCAAATAGCTGGGTAAAAATAATAGACATTTTTTCCTAATCTTAAAATTCTTTAAAAAGTGGTATGACTGTTGAAAGGAAAATTTATAACTTGGATGGAATTTTCAATATATGTAGATGTAATTCATATGACAGACAGACCTGAAAGAGGAAACTAGGGGGATGTATTTGGTTGGAAGCCTCATATAATATTTTTTACTTAAAGTTGTAAAATATTAACTATTAGCATACTTAAAAGATTATGCATGAATATTGTAATCTACAAGACAACTACTAAAAAAAATACAAAGGGACATAGCTGGAAAGCCAATAGAAAAGTGAATGAAATGATGAAAAATATTTAAATGAAAAAATGCAGGAAAAGGGAACATAAGAATAAAAAACTTAATACTAACAGAAAGCAATAAAGTGGAAGGCATAAATCTAGCCATATCAATATTTGTGTTAAATCTAAATCAATTACAGAATAGAGATGGAGTTAATGAAAAGACACAATTATATGCTATGTATGAGAAATTTACTTTAAATATTGGTGTAGATAGGTTAAAAATAAAAAATTTGTATATAGCATATAGAAAATATATGGTATGCAAACATCGATAAAAAGAGAGCTGGAGTGACTATATTATATCAGACAAAATCAACTTGTAATAAGGAAAATGACTAAGGATAAAGAGGGACATTACATAATGAATAAAAGGATCAGTTCATCAAGAATACATAACATTCATAAATGTACATACACCAAATAAATTCACTTTTACTGGAGCTCAGCCACACAAATTTACTGTATTTTTCTGTATATAAGATGATACTTTTATCTACCACTGTTAGACCAAAAATTGGGGGTCATCTTGTACATGGGAGTAACCCATATATTGATTTCTTTTTTTTTTCTGAGAAATTTCTTTTTTTTAAATTTATTTTATTGTTTTTTTGTTTATTTGGGTTTGTTTGTTTGTTTGTTTGTTTTTTGACAGAGAGAGACAGAGAGACAGAGAAACATAGAGAGGGGGGAGAGAGCCCAGAGCAGTCTTCATAGTTGTATGTCATCAGTTTTTGGCATAGTTTCATTCCATACAGGCAGATGGGGACCACACAGGGTGGGAATTGGGCTGGGGACCTCCTGCATGGGAAGCTGGCCCCAATGAGAACTGAACTGGGGCCACACCCAAGTTCAGCATATGGGTCCACTTGATCCTCAGAACCCGGGACTGCAAAGCAATCGCTTAACTCGCTGAGCCATCCTGCCTTCCCCTAATTTCTTAATATTGGATTAGAAAAGTAGGGGTCATCTTATACATGGGGACATCTTATACATGGAAAAATACGGTATTTATGTATTATCTGTGGTTACTTTCCAGCTACAAAAGTTGGGTAAGTGTAACAGATAATGCGGAGCCCACAAAACTTGCATCTCACTATTTCAACGTGTTTTGTGTTATTGCTGTTGTGTTCACCACATTAAGTGATGATGTCTCTTAAGAAAATAGGAAAGCCAGCCCTGAGACACTTTGGAAAGTCCATTCATAGAAAGAATGATTGGAAGTAATAAGGTATATTGAGAGGTGACTGCATAAAAATATATGTTTATCATAATTTTGTCTTCATCTGTGATACATATCATTTTTTTTTCTGTTTACAAGAAAAGAGAAAAATTATTAAAGTACTGGTGGTTTATTTATGTAGAAGTCCTTAGTGGACCACAATATGGCTGGTTAGTGACATTTGAGGATACTGTTTGGGGTTTAAAGAGGGCACATGTAATTATTATTATTATTATTATTATTATTATTATTATTATCATCTTTTAAAATAAGGGACGGTGGGCTTCCACTGTCTGAACGATAGCTATCCAACAGGCTACTAGGAATGGGTAAAATTCAGGTGAGGGGGTGGGCTTATACTCTCCTCTTGGGAACTGAGTTCCTCTCCTGTTCTCATGTGTGAGCCTTTCCCTTGCTAGCCTGCAGGTCTTGCATGATTGCCAATCACCCCCCGAGAAGTAGAATCATTGTTTGGTGGGTGTGCCTCTGCTCTCCATGTACCACCTGCTTCTGCCTGTCTGCCTGAGCTTCCTGGTGGAGTCTGCTCTTATATTCTGAGAATCCTCCTCCTTTCCTCCTCCAAACATGTCTCCTTTGAAGCGATGTGTACCTAGGCAGAAGTCCCATCCTTTAGTCGAGCAAGTTCAAGTGTGCCTTCCCCCAACATTCTCTTTCAATACGTTTCTTCATGGGTCAAGACAGGCTGTGCCTTGCCTCGGGTCTCTCTAGTGTCCATTGCTTCACTGACCTGTCACCTGTGGTCTGTTGTCATTCCTTCAAAGAGTTGTTCTGCACAAGGAAATGAACTTTGTGAACCTTCTACACCTGGACCTGTTCTTCTACCCTCACTCCTCTCACGTGATGGCTCTGATTCAAGGTCCTTGCTTTCCCAACTATCTGTACCACCAGCTACAATGAACAGAGCAAATCCTACCCAGTTCCAGATATATGAGTATACCAGGCTACCCTTTGGGGACTTGTTTGCTTCTGCTGCACTTTGTTGGTTCATTTTAATCATTTTATGACAACTTAATTTGTCACATATAGTACGGTGGATAGAGAAACAGGAGGTAACAGGTGGGCAGCATGATGTGATATGACTCAAGCCTGCATTTCTGTAATAAGTCATCTGTAATGAACTCCCACAAAGCTGAGCCCAATCGTGGACCCCTCTCATACAAAGCACCTGTGACGTGAGAAGGTTGTCAATTTCTACCATTTCCTTTCTACTCACTGGATGTGTGATCTCTATGAGCCTTGATTTCGTTTCATAAAATGGGGGAGATAAGACCTTCCAAGCTTGTCCAACCTGCAACCCGTGCACCGCATGCAGCTCAGAACAGCTTTGAATGCAGCCCAACACAAATTCATAAACTTTCTTAAAACATGAGATTTTTTTGTGATATATATATATTTTTTTTTAGCTCCTCTGCTATCATTAGTGTTAATGTATTTTATGTGTGGCCCAAGACTTCTCTTCTGCCAATGTGGTCCAAGGAAGCCAAAGGGCTGGACACCCCTGCCAGTTGTTCTGAAGATGGAAAGGACCTAACAACGTAGTGTCTTCTCACAGTGATTACACTAGACCAAGGAACTGTGTCTCCACTTTCACTGGCCCCAGGAATTTCTTCTGCTGCCCTTACTTCCTAAAACTGCAGTGGGCCTTCGGTGTGCAGAGGTGCCCTGTTGTTCTATCCGGAATTTACAGAAATGAGACATTGGAGCACCAAGATATGTCTGAACTAGAGCTCATTCAGATGTAGGGAAAGACCAGCCCTACACCCCTTATCTAGACTCCTTTCCCCAAGAGAAGCCTTTCCTTCCTTCTGTCTTCCCACTGCTCTCTCTTTCCCAGTGTTGAAGGGGCACTTGGTTTGAAACAAGCACTTTGTTCCTGACTCAGCTTTGCAATGTCTCTCTCTCCCTATTCCCTGCTAGGCCATCTTACCTTTCCAACAAAAAAGGGTTTTTTATTTGTTTGTTTTTGCCTTTTTACATATGGAAGAAAGCATGGGCTTGTAGAATAAAATACCAGAATTAAAGTCAGAAAACCTACTCTATCTAGGATCTACTCCCTTACCAGTCATGTGACCCTTGAAAGTAATTTTACTTCTCTGTATGTCATTTTTCTCAACTCCCAGATTTTGAAAATTGCAGAACTCTATACAACTTCTAGTTAGTAAAAGTTACTTCTCTTAATTGGCTTCAGAACCTTGCATGGTTCTAAAAAACGGGAGGGGGATGGGAACTCAATAATATACTTGATGGTAGAATAATTAAAGAGAACCTTTGATGTTTGAATCCACTTTACATAATTCAAGTTGAATTTCCCAGATAAATGAGTTGACTGGAGATGGAGACGAATGCATGAGAAACATGCCAAATTCAGGAGACTTTGTTCATCTCAAAGATCGTTCTGGCTCCTTTCTTCCCTTGTTCCCACACACCTTCCCAGAAGTGAGTGAGGCCTTGGGTTTATTCTTTTCTTCTCAAGGTAGCTGTTCACCTTTGCTGTCTTAGCATTCTGAAAATCAAATGGTTGAGGATGGTTTTGCAAGTGGCATGGGCCAGTGAACCTTTTTAGTGATCTCAGTGGGTAAAAATTCCACCCGCCGTAGGTCCTTGCGTGAGAGAGTCCCCAAGTGACTGACTTCTCCAGAGGGGCCACTGCACAGTCCCCGAGCCCACGTCATTCCTCTCTAGCTTACAGCTGACTCTGCATCCACTCTGCCTCCTTCCTCAGCAATCCCCCCAATCTTTCTCCATTTACCCCACCATGGTGGTCTGGGCTGTGGCCCAGATGTTTTCCCCAAGTGATTAGATTACTTTTTAAGTGACTTCACAGAGCAGATGTTCCCATTCTGTTACTCCCTGCCCTGGCCCCCAGATGCTCAAAACTTCCTCTGCCCCAGAGAGCACATGGCGTTGCTGCTGTGTGTTTGATCAGGAGAGGATTCGCAGGAACAAGAGAATGCCACACTGAGACTGCTTAGCAGGCGAGCTCCTGGGTGTGTGTGTGCTCCTCCTCCATTTGCTCCCATTAGAGTTGTGACCAGATGTTCACAAATGGCCAACTGGCTGTTCTTCCTCTGGCCCCTCACACAAATGCTTCAGCCCATTTCCCTGCTGTGGACTGAGCACAATTTGTCCAAGACTCTCTTATCTTTCATTGCTTAGATGCAGCCATCTTCTTTACTTTAACTAGAGCTTCGCTTGCTCAGCCTGGGAAATCTGTCTTAGGTAAAGAAGTTTGCTCCTAAGCTGAGATGTCACTTTCTTCCCTCTCCATCCCACCTCTCGTCCCAAACTCCAGCCCTGCTGAACTATCACAGATCAACCAAGCTCTCTCTCGTCTCTAAGCCTTTATGTGTGTCTGCTCTTCTTATAAGAACCTTCTCCCTTCTTCTTTTCCCCTTTGCCTAGGCATTCCTGCTCATCCTTAAGCATAACTTCCTCTTTGACAAACATAAGCTCCCATAGAGCTCTTGTGTAAATTTCAGTCCAGTCCTCATTTGTCTTGTACTATAGTTTTTTTGTTTTGTTTTGTTTTTTTTACTTGTCTCTCCATTTTGTCATCAACATATTTTATAAATCGGAGCAAGTATGTTTCCACATTGTCAAACAAGAGGGTTAGAATAGATTCTAGGTTCCTTCCCACTACCTTCTTCTGACAGTGTTGATTGAGCATCTACTCTGTATTAAACACTTTTTTAGGTCTTGGGGTCATAAGGCCCAGGGAGGGTTTGTCCCTTTTCACAACTCGGTAAAGTCTCCCACAGAGACTTCCAACATAATCAGATGATGTGATAATGGTAAGGTACCAAAGACCACACGGGAAACTGACATTTACTAGTATACTATTAAAGGAACAAACCCTGAAGGCAGAACCCACAAGGAATATGGCAAAGACATTAGTATTGAAAATAAATTGGAAGTAAGCAATGGTTTAGAACAGGGCAAACTACTGCTCACCAGCCAAATCCAGCCCACTTCTTGCTTTGTAAATAAAGCTTTATGTAGCCATACCCATTTATTTACACATTGTGTATAACTTCTTTCATGGTACAATGACAGAGTAGAGTAGTTGTAAGAGAAGCTACATGCCCTCAAAGCCTAAAATATTTACCATCTACCTTTCTATAGAGAAAGTATGCTGATCTCTGGTTTAGAGCATATAGTAAAAGGGACCAAGATCATTTTTGAAAAAAAAATCAAAACGGGTTGAAATTCCTCAAGCAGATTTTAAAATGTATTACAGAGCTACTATAATCAAAAGAGTATGGTACTGGTTTGCTCAAAGGCAACTAGCTTACCAGGAACATAATAGGCAGTCCAAAATATATTGTATATATATAGGAGTTTAATATACGGTCTGGCAGAAGTCATGCCCCTTTTTTTCATGAGCTGGTAAACTTTAAAAGAGTGTTACTTCTGCCAAACTCGGTATATGGTAAAGATGATATTTTAGTTAATAAACAGGAATACAATTTAGCTAATCGACAGTGTGAGAAAAATTTCTATTAATTTGGGATGAAAATTTCCAATAGATTTTTAACATTGCTCATGACACCCCCCAAACAATATATCATTGTTTTGTGGTCAATACTGTAGATGAAAAGGGGGCTTTTATAGAAAGTAACCTGGGGAAGTCGGGATGACTCTGTGGGTTAAGTGCTCACTTTTCAGCGCCGGGGACCCAGGATTGAGTCCCGGCCCCGGCCCGTGCAGACCCATGTGCTGAACTGGGGAGTGCCTCCAGTTCAGTTCTCTCTCTGTCTCTGTATCTCTCTCTCTCTCTCTCTCTCTCTCTCTCTTTGTCAAAAACAATAATAATAATAATAATAATAATAATAAAACATTAAAAAAAAAGAAAGTAAGCTCACGAGTGATTGGATCATAAATTTCTATCTGGGCAGGTCATGGTGGGTAGTCAGGTCTCAGGCCTATAACCTCTTTACTAAAAGGCTTTTCTTTGCCTTATTAAGTCAGCCCTGTCTATAGTTTTTGTGCATCGAGGTTAGACACCTTTGAAATGCAGGCCTATAACTTCTTTACTAAAAGGCGTATCTTTGCCTTATTAAGCCAGCCCTGTCTATAGTTTTTGTGCATCAAGGTTAGACACCTTCAAAATGCCCCCTTTCAGACCCTTCCTTCTAATAGTTGACCACGCTTTCAGACCCTGAGAGAGACCACATAATCTTCACTATCCTATAATCCCACCCTCGTTATTTCTTTCCTCCACCTTCATGTCATCTTCCTTAATTCCCTCTTTTAAACTCAATACATAGAAGACACTTGTTATTCTCAAAAGTGTTTATCTCAGTCTGTTGAGATCTCGTTTCCAGGTATATCCTCTATTTGGCTCAAATAAATTTTTCTAAAAATATGTTACAGGTTTGGACATTCTTACATTGACAATACTTCTTTCCTGACCATTGTTTCTTGTACCCCACTCCTTTCTACGCACAGTTTTTTGTTGCTACATTGTAGCCTTTAGTAAATCTTTCTGTTAAGGTGTGTGACTAGTGCATTCTTTTACATGTATTATAGAACATATCTTTATTTTATCCATACTCTTGAGTGATAGTTTAGCTAAGTATGGAGTTCTACTCCTACAGAGAATTTTCCTCATCACTTCAGAGACATTATTTCATTGTCTTCTGACATATTTAGTGCTAATGAGAAGTTTTCCATAGGTCTACTTATGGAACTTATTAATTTGTAGAATGGATAATAGAATATTGGACACCTGAAGTTTTCCTGTATGTATTGAATGGGAAATTGGAGGAGAAGATTTAAGAGTCCAACTGTGTTGGGGATTTTAGAGAGTTTCCATGCTATTCTGATAATAACTCAGCCTAATGATTTAAAGAAGCTGTTCTGGAATCAAGCAGACCTCAGTTAAAAGTCTAGTTCTGTTATTATTAACCAGCATGAACTTGCAAATAGTTTCTCAAATTCTCTAAACATCTGATCCTTTACAAAAAAATAAAATAAAATAAGGATAAAACAATAATACTGACCTCATAGACATATGGCAGAAATAAATAAAACCGTGTATGTAAATTCTTTAGTACAAGTGCCTGAAATTTTGTGAACCAGTTATAGAGGTTACCTGTTATTATTATCTATTAATGTAGTTATCATCTATCATCTACTTCTGGCCAGTCACAAAAAAAGCACATTTTATTTTTATTTCTAGTTCTAGATTTTTTCTCGAGATTAGAGACCCAACACAACCAAGGTAAACATGGCGAGCCCAAAGGTAACCAATAAGCCAAACTTCCATTGTCATCTGAGCGTACAGCACATGCCTTCTTTGTACTTTTGACTATTGATTATTAAGTTTGTCACAGGACTTTCTGAGAACTGCTACCCAGTTAAGGCCAAATTCTAACCAGTGTTGTGCAATTAAGACTTTATGCTCTTCAGATTAGAAACTTTTAGTCTGTCAATCACTGTAGACTCTCCTTCTCATCCTTATTTTTGCCAATTGTCTGGTTTCTACCACTTTCTATTCTGTGTCATCCACTGAAAACATCTGTCTGCCTAATCGAACATAACAAATCTTCACTAAGTAGAAAAATGCTAATTGCTCTAAAGATGAAGATTAATGTATTGCTCCTACACTGTGCTTCCCTCCGAAGTGGTCAGAGCCCTAACCAATAGCTTTATACGCTTTGACCAAAGATCTCCAGTAGGCTACAGGACTTCATTCATCCATGAAGTCACTCTGTAACTCTAAGCAACTTAAAGGGTCATTATTTTATAATTTGTCTCTTAGCTAGCACAAACACAATTTACTCAGAGGCAGAAATAGCCATTTGTTTCTTTTCTTCCCCATCACAGTAGCTGTCATCAAAGAATCATAGTATTATAATTACAAAATAATTGGAGAGTTATTTCTATCAAGTGTGGAAGTGGAGTAGGCAATGCAAAATGAATTGTTTGGGAAGGGGGGGTTGACTTATTTTTGCAGTTAAAATATATGGCATGGTTTTAAATTGATATTCAGAATAGAAAAAACCTAGTTTGGTGCACAATGAAGAGACAAAATCATTTCACCGTCTTGCCTATGAGGCTTCTCTGCTATGGTTGCTGTTCTCTAAGGGGAGATGCGCTGCTATCACTCAGAGCTCCAGGGAGCCCCCTCCTTGCCACAATTTGAGAGATTCCCAGCAGGCTCAGCTGCTATAGCCTGACGATGTACTTAGGCTGCTGTTTTATGTGTACTCTGCACACTGGCAACATGCCTGTGACCACACCCTTCCTGATTGGCAGAGCTCTTTCATTAAGAGACCAGATAGTTGTTATCTGCTGCCTCAGTGAGAAAGTAGCCATGAGCAATATGTAAATGGACGGGCATGGCTGTGTGCTGATGAAACCTCATTTATGGACACTGATATTTGAATTTTGTATCATTTTTATGGATCACAGAATATTAGCCTTTTTTATTATTTTCAACCATTTACATATATAAAGACCATTCTTAGCTTTAAGAGTTGAGCTATGAGCCATTTTGGCCTGTGTCAACTCTCGTTCTGGAGCAGAGGGTCCCAACCCCTGGGCCGTCGACCAGTACCTATTAGGAACTGGGTCACACAGCAGGAGATGAGTGTTGGGTGAGTGATCAAAACTTCACCTGTATTTGCAGTCACTCTCCACCACTCATGTTACTGCCTGAGCCCTGCCTACTGTCAGATCAGCAACAGCATTAGATTCTCATAGGAGCGTGAACCCTATTGTGAACTGTACATGCGAGGGATCTAGCTTGTGTGTTTTTTATGAGAATCTAATGCCTGATGATGCAAGTACAGATTAACATTAGCAAAGAGGTTTGACTGCACAGCAACCATAATAAAAAATTGCTTGCAAATTCAGGAAAACCCTATCAGTGAGTGACAAGTGACAATTAAGCTGCACCTGGTGGCAGGCTTTATAGTGGACAGTGAGTTGTATAATTATTTCATTGTTTATTACAATGTCATAATAATAATAATAGAAATAAAGTGCACAATAAATATAATGTGCTAGAAGCATCCTGAAACCACCACCCACTTCCCTGGTCCATGGAAGCATTGTCGTCCATGAAACCAGTTCCTGCTGTCAGACAGGTTGGGGACTGCTGTCCTAGAGGATGAGTGAGTCCTCTTCCTTACTGAGGTCAAGCCTTCCACTTAATCCTGAGTTCCTACACCTTCCTACTTCTTCTGAGGTCTCGGTAAATCTGTCACACCCTTTCTCTCCTGCTCCTTCCCGTCCTCCTCACCTCTGTCTACTCCTTAGACTATAAACCTGTCTCATTCCATCTAGCCTCCCTTGGTTCAATAGCATCCTGCTAGCTGCTTCCCATTCTCTTCTTCCTCTTCTCATCTAACTCTAGAAGGACAGTGTTGAGAATCAGGAGTTGCAAACTGGAAACCTATGGGCTAAGTCTGGCCTTCAGATATGTCATTTTTGACCAGCACAGTGTTTAAAAAACAGTATTAGAATTCAATGATATCACTTAGACATTGGAGATTTCACTTAAAAATCCAGGTTTCTGCATTTTTAATTTTATTTTTTTAATTGGGAGTTTGGGAAACTGAGACCATGTTCCTAAGTGGAGCTGAATGAACGATGTTGACCAACAATCTCCCCCTTCATCCTCAATGCACTCAATCACCAATTATTGATTGCTGCATCCTTAAATATTTATAAACTCTGTCCCTTGCTCACTGTCTCTGGTTTAAGTAGTTGGAATGTACAAATCTGAACTTCAGAAAAACCACCCCCGCCTCAATGTAGGGAGTAAATTAATGGGGAGCAAGACTGGAAATAGAAAAAAATTAGGAGACTAATGCAAGGAGAGAAATAGTAGAAACTTGAAAGTTGTTTAAGATTGGAATGTAGAGAAGTGGCTGAAATCTGGCATATGAATAAGGCAGTCTTGACTACTTGAGGGTGAGTGGCAAAGAAAAGAAAAATGACTCCTAGTTGTCAACTTAGAGTAGAGAAGGAAAATTGCATTTATTGAATTAAAAGGCTCTGTATAAATTATACATACAGGTGATCACCTGGAACCTAGGAGATGTGTATTTCTTATGTGTCACTCATTTCTTTAAGACTTAATCAAGTTGGCCTTGGATCTCTGCATCTAGCTGTCTTTATCTGGAAAAAATAAAAATGGTTGTGAATAAATATTAATCCTGCAGATAGCATTCTTTAGTTGTAATACATTTTGATTTTTCTAATTTGACCTTTCTCTGTAGAACCTAACTAGTCCCTGGCACACGGTAGGCATACCACACTTATTTGCTAACCTGAATCAAACCATTAAAAAGAATAAAATCATTGTTTAACTAAACTATTAAATAATAATTTGCTAACTGAGGCCATTGGCCTTCTTGGTTGTTAGGAAGTAGAGTGGGGCAAAGTGACCAGTTGGTTCACGCCCACCTCCACCTTCTACTATGTTTTGGGGGTTGGTATAAACTCTGAAAGTCTAAGGTGAAATCTGAATATCAGCAAAACAATCACTTGGATGGCTTGGTAATTAGCTTGGATAATGCATTTAATCATCAATTATTGATTGCTACATCTCTAAATATTTACAGACTCTGTCCCTTCCTCGCTGTAAAAGACATGGTCAGAATAGGCAATGGGAAATGCAATTTGGCTACAACAGTTCCTAATAATCCTCTTTAGCTTACTTCATAGCACTGCTTACGTGGAGCCATGGAATGTTAGATTTGGAAAGGGCCTTTGAGACCATAAAATCCAATCTCTTCCTCTCATAAATGAGGACAGTGAGACCTGGTAAGGCTAAGCAGCATTACCCAATGTTTCACAGCTAATTAGTGATAGAGTGGGACCCAGATACCAGTGCTAAGTCAGGAAGCATAAATTGAATGACTAATATATTTCAGACACTTTGCCAATTATTGGTGTTGCAGAAATCAATCCCCAAGCCTCTAGTCTTCTATCTGATAGGAGACAGACACATAATGATATTTTAACACCATGGATTAAGTTATGGGATATAGAAGTCACCATAACTAATTGTTACCATTTGTTGAGCACTTATAGATCACGATTTGGCTGATCAGCTTTGAGAACTTAGTTCACTGAATATTCTCATGAACTGCTTTATCTATTAATTTTTTTCCAACTTGAAACTGTGAATGAGACTGGAAATACACACTGGGAAGATATTTTTCAAATCAAAATTCATGTTCAAGTTGTTCCTCTACACCCCAAGTCTGGAGATATCTCTTGTACAGATTGTGGGAGAACACCAGACTCTTCTCCTACTGTGGATAGAATAATAATAAACAGCTCTGTGAACTTTCAAAGGACGAGTATGGGGAAAAGATCTGCAATAATCTTATAGATGGAAGGGCAGCTCGCCAGGAGAGTTATGATTTCTTTGGAGGTTATATAGGAGCATTATGAGACCACAAGTTCATATTAAAGGCTGCTAAAAGACACACATCAGAGTGCTGGTTGGTGTTTCTGATTCTTAAGCCATCAACACAACTTTTACTACTTCATGGGGATTGACTGCTGAAAACCTATGACAACATCAGTTTATATTTGACAGCCCCCCAAATATATCATACCTATGTCTAAAATGATTAACAGGAAGGCTTGGCAATTGGCTGTTAAAATCAAGACACTTCAATGAACACAGAATAAAAAAGCCAAGATTTACTTTAAATTTTACTGGTCCACATGGGAAAAATATGTTTCCTGTCTCCTCAACCATTTCAGTGAAATGATGTCATCTCAAAGAAGAGTGACTCAAGGGGTGGCTGCATAACAGTCTGCATAATGTTAGCACTATCTTCCTAAAACTTTTACTACCAACAAAACAAATTTATTATATATCAGATAATAAGATTAACATCTTTAAGAACTCTTATGGTAAGCTCCCCTCTTCTCCATTCGATCATTTATTATTGACCATTTATTATTTGCCCAACCCTGTTCTGAATGCTGGGATTAAAACAAAGAGAAATAGTCAAAGTTCTGAATTTACAGGAGCTTACATTCTAATTGTGAAGAAGAGTGGATATAAAAACAAACAAATGCAATGGTTCTGGTACTGAGTGAAGCAACAAAGAAGGGAAAATGAAGTAGTGAAGTAGAGAGAAGTTTGTGTGTATGTATTTGGGGCAAGTGAGAGAGAGTGTTTTATTAATAGCTAAGATGATTAGGGAAGACTTCTTAGTAACTGAGATCCTAATGAAGAGAAGGGCACAACTTTATAGAGATGTGGGGCAGAGTAGTCTTAAGCAGAAGAAACAACAAGTGCAAAGGCCCTGAGACAAGAAGCAGCAACGCATCCTTTGACTTGTAGTTTTATGGTGGTGTAGCCTCTTTTAATGATACAAATTTGAAGGCCTAAAGATAAATTTTCCTATAATCATGATACCCAGAAAAAACTTGTACATAAACAGAAAGACAATCAGAGTTGCTGCACTGTGTAGTAACAGGGGATGGAAAGGTGGGGCTGAAGTGAAATGAGAAGAGAGGCAGACAAAAGCTACATTATGTGCATGCTGAGGATTATCTAAGGAATTGAGATTTCACTCTAATTTCACTTAGAAGCCACCAAAGAGCTTGAGCAAAGAAGACACAATCTGAATTGTTTTACAAAATCACACAGTTGCCGTGAGAGTGAAGTGAGGTGACAAGGGTAACGTTAGAGAAGCCATTCAAAAGGCAGGTGAACATCTCCAGGTAAGAGATACTTGGTAAAATCATTCTCATTCTCTGAGACCCAATCTAAAAGTTACTACCTTAGGGAAACTTTTCCCTCTCCCTCCCTCAAGCGAATATAACAAGTCTCTTCTCAGTATTCTCATGCCCTTTGCACATGCCTCACTTTGGAACCTCTCAGTTGGGTCATGATTAATGATATGTTTGATTGCATGTCTTCAAGTCATTATGAAACACAGATTGTGTCTTCTCCATTTTGGTCTCCTAGTTATGGGTTTAATTCATAATAAAACTTTTGACAATAAATGTCTCAAAGTAGGAAGTATGTGAATGAATAATAAATGAATGAAGTGGCACCATACTCAGTATTCTACAGACATCATTCTATAACTAATTACTGGGGGGAGTCTTCTATTAATTTATTGGTTTAGTTGATGCAGATTGAAAAGTTGGCTAATGCAGGTATGTAGGTACACATGTTTCCTAAATATAGAATTTTGTCTGAGGGATCATTTAGCAAAATAAATTTTAAACCTCTATTATATGGGTAACTGAAGTTTTAAATAATCGTAGTAGAACATATTCGCCTGATTAGCTGCCATCCAGTTGTCATTTTGGAGTTCTACCGCATGTACCAGAGATGTTTCAATGGATGCTCAAGGTGATTGAACAGTCCAGTGATGGAGGTGGGTAAGACTCAAATGCAGAACTCTCAAAATCTCCAATGTCACTAGTAATGTTCTATTTCCTGATCTGGGTGGTGGTTACATGGGTGCATTTGCTTTGTAGAAATTCATCAAGGCATCCACCTAGTTTAAGTATATTTCTGATGTTTCCATCAAAAATATATTTAAACTACTGGAGGAAGATGGCTTTTTTTTTCTTTCAGGGAAGCTCACATATTATCTTACCCAAACAATTTATGGTTGAAAATAATCTGTGAGATTAGTGAGTCCAGGGGTCAGCAAACTCTAGTTCTGTTTTTGTATGGAATAAGGGCTGGGAATGTTTGTTTTACATTTTAAAGTCTTATAAAGTATCAACAACAAAAAAAAAACAAAACAAAAAAAAGGAGAAAGAGAGAGAGAGAAAGGAGGAGGAGAATATGTAAGAATATCTATAGGGGGAAGCCGGGATGGCTCAGTGGGTTGAGCACTCACTTTGCAGCCCCGGGGAATGAGGATCGAATCCTGGCCCCGGTCTGTGGAGACCTATATGCTCAACTGGGGAGTGCCCCCAGTTCAGTTCCCATCGGAGTGAAGACCCCGGCCCAGTTCCTGCCCTGTGCAGCCCCGCGCCCACCTGTGGAATGAAACTATGTGGAAAAACCAGTGATGTGCAACTATGGAGACTGTTCTGGGCCCTCCCCCTTCTCTCTGTCTCTGTATCTTTCTCTCTGTCAAAAACAATAAAAATAACTCTTTAAAAAAAAAAAAAAGAGTATCTATGGCCTTCAAAGCCTAAAATATTTGCTATCTGACCCTTTAGAGAAAAAATTTGCCCAGCTCTTCTGTTCTGACACCTTCCCATTGAAGAGACTAAGGGTGTCCAAAAAAATTGCCAAAAAAAATCTCATAATGTTTTAAGAAAGTTTACAAATTTGTGTTGGGCCCCATTCAAAGCCGTCCTGGGCCGCATGCGGCCTGTGGCCTGCGGGTTGGAACAGCTTGGCATATTCAATGAAACCGAGGCCAGAAAGAAATGACATGTCCCAAATCATCCAGCTAGGTGGTAGAAGAACCAGGACTAGAAATTAATTTTTATTTCGGCTCTCATGGTACATGTTCATGTGCTTCTTCTCTATCTTCCACCCAGACCTTCAGTTAGACCTAGGTACCCATTTTCCATTGCCCACAGGCAAGTTAAATGCAAAACGTCATCTTCCTCACCTACACTTCCTGCCACTAAGCCTTCTGTTTATCCTTCATACCCGTCTTGGCATCCGTCTCACTGTTCGGTCGTCAGTCAGGAACAAGTGGGGTAGTTTTAGCAACTCTTTTATGCGCCATAACCCATATTTAATCAATAAACATAACCACACCCAGCAGTGCTTCTTGTGGGGGTCAGGTTTTAAGTATTTCACTCTCCTAATGACATACTTTTGTTCTTCCATGCTATTCATTCATTATACTTAAAACCATGTACTGAGCAAGGCATTATGACTATTTCTGCCCACGGGACAGAAAATGATGTTTGCTGTGAAGGCTGGCCTTGCCTCTCCATGTACACGTGGTCTGTGAATGATTTCACACTACACCAGTACTTGAAAATTAATTCAGTGTTCATCACCTGGGGGTATTCAATAAGGTAGCCCCCGAGCCACACGTCGCTATTTACATTTATAAATTAATTAAAATGGCAGAAAATGGAAAATTCAATGCCTCAGTGGTAGGAAGCACATTTCAAGGGTTTTGTCATATGTTGTGGGTGGGTATCGTAGTGACAACACAACCACAGAGCATTTGTGTCATCACAGAAAATTCTACCTGTGGAAGAATATGTCTCTTAACATGGCACATAGTGTTTTATTTTCTGATCTCTGCCTTGTTCATCACTTCTAGAGCTCCGTATTTCTGTGATAGTGCAGTGCTTCTAACTTCCAGAAACAATGCTGTTTATGTCATTAGGCTTTTGCCATCCAACATTCTCCGACCAGAAAGCCAGCCCCAATGGCAAACCTCTATTCCTTCAAAATCAACTCCGAGGTTTCCTAAAAGCCATATTCTTGTTGGTGCATTGATGACATTGTGTTGCATTTTGATTTTATTGTTCTTCTCCTGGGGACTTTGAAAAATTCTTGAGGGCAAATGCCATATGCCTAGTTCAGATGCCAGTAAGCTTTTTCTATTAAGGGCTAGAGAGCAAATATTTTTCACTCTGACAGCTAGAGAATCTCAAACACGATTCTTCAACATGGCTGATACAATGTGTAAATGAGTAAGTGTGGCCAGCTTTATGCAACAGGTATTATTTTCTCAGCCACTCAGACATGATCATCGTGTCTAGCTCAGTACGTATTTTTGAGAATGAATGAATATGTGAATAAAAGGGTATGGAAGAACAGAACTACATATCATTAGGGGAGTAAAATGCTTAAAACATCACCACCACAAGAAGCAATGGATTTAATTATGTGTGTTGAGATTACTTTTCTTGACCTTGAAATAATCCTGGTTTAAAGAAGAAGGGGAAGAGGAGATCTTGTTATTCACCATTAAACACATATTAAGCACATATATCACTACATGGCAAATTTGATTTTTCAAATATTTGATGATTATTTTAATCATCAAGAGACTTTCTTTGTAACATTATGCACTTTCTTTTAAGCATTTAAAAGCCCTGTGGCCAAAGGGGACAAAAACATTAAGGACCCTTGCCTGTGCCTGGGCTCCCCCAGGTACGGCGTTGTTGCTGGAGTGCACGCAGGGAGGGGCTGACGGGCTCTGTCTGTCTAGACTGGAGGAGATTGAGGTACAACAGCACCGAGGGAGTCCCACCTCACTTGCTGGCTCAGCCAGAGTTGCCCCATGTGGTGCATGAGCAAGTATGGAGCTAAGAAGCTGCCTACTGGAACCCTCCCCACCAAAGACTGCTTGGCCGCTTTCTGAGTGTCCATTTGGATTTGGAGGCCCCAAGGACTGGAAAGCCTGCCATCTCAAACACTTCCTCGTGTTTTTGCCATGGAGTGAGCTAATGGGACCAAGGCTCTACCTGAAAGCTCTTTCGAGCTCCATTGTGCGTCTGAGCCGGCGGGTGGGTGGAGAAGAGAGGGAAGCTCTGAGCTGTGTGGTTGTGTATACTGGCTGGTGCTAAATGTTCACCAATTAACATGAGCCTCCGAGATTTTGACCTGTGAGTCTATGGCAGAGTGGGTGCTAAGGAGATTTCTGCTCACATCTTGCCTCAGGCCAGGACTCAAGTTGTCAAGTGTAAGTGTGGGCTGGAGAACTTTTCTCTTGTTGCTTTTTAAAGACTTTGCATGTTCAGATCCTTTATAACACAATCGAGTGCACACTAGGTGAATTAAATAAAGAACTCTGGTCCTGGATAGATGTCCAGAAATTCACAGTTGCCTGATCAGTTCCTTTTGGAAAAAGAAAGATCTAATATCTCAGAGAAGATGGGCACCCCCCTGCTCTCAAGTCTGAAAACGCCCAAGGCTTCAAGTTTGTACCAGTGACTTAGCACATGGGTTATGTTAAGGGTCAGGCCTACCTGGCTTTAAATCTAAGCTCTGCCACTTGCTAGCATGTGACCCTAGAATAGGCATTTAATCTCCGTGAGCTTCTTTGTCCTCATGTGTAAAATGAGCATATGACAAGGGAGAGCGTAGGTGTCACACTCCAAGCAGAGTGCCAGTTCTCCATTGCTTTGTTTCTGTTCACAGGCTCCTGCTGAGCACGCACAACACAGGAACATGTCTCCTTGTCCTACAATAGCTACTTGCTCAAGAATATGTTTTATTAAAGTCTTACTTCCCCATTCTTCTGAACAGGTGTTTTGCTCTTACTATTATAGAATAGACACTCTGGATACAAATTTGTCTTCCCTACATGCAATGCTTCTGCTAAATCAGGGTGTCTAACCTTTTGGCTCCCCTGGGCCACATTGGAAGAATTGTTTTGGTCCACACATAAAATATAGTAACATTAATGATAGCTGATGAACTAAAAAATGGTTGCAAAAAAAAAAAAATCTCATAATGTTTTTAAAGTTTATGGATTTCTGTTGGGCTGCTTAAAAGCTGTCTTGGGTCACATGCAGCCCACGGGCCATGGCTTGGACAAGCTTGTGCTAAACCTACCATCTGTGGACTTGCAGAATGCCTTGTCCCCCATCATGGTTTTCCACCCGGCATTGCTTCTGATCAAGGAACTCACTTCACAGCAAAAGGAGTGTGGCCATGGGCCCACGTTCATGCAATTCGCTGGTCGCACTGTTCCCCTCATCCCGAACCAGCTGGCTTGATAGAATGGGGAATGACCTTTTGAAGACGCAGTTACAGTGAAAAGCTAGGTGGCAGTACCTTGGAGGGCTGGGGCGAGGCTCTCCAGAAGGCTGTATACATCCTGAGTCAGCACTGAATGCACGGTGCTGCTTCTCCTATAGCCAGGACCCCGTGTCCAGCAATTCAAGGGTAGGATGGGAGTGGCCCTTTCACTATTACCCCTAGGGGCCCACGAGCAAACGTTTTGCTCCTCTTCCTGAGCCTGTATGCTCTGCTGGCCTATAGGTCTTAGCTGCAGAGGGAAGAATGCCAGGAGGCACAGTGATTCCATTGAACTGGAAGTTAAGGCTGCCACCCGGCCACTTGAAGCTCCTCATGCCTCTGAATCAACAGGCAGGGAAGGGAGTTACTGTGACATTAGGTGACTGATCCCGACGCTCAAGGAGGAATTGAATGACTACCCCGGAGGTACGGAAGAGTGTATCTGGAATACAGGAGAGCCCTAGGGTGTCTCTCAGTATTATCACATTCTGTGATTAAGGTCAACAGAAAACTACAACAGCCCAATCCCAGCAGGACTTCTAATGACCAGGTTCTTCAGGAATGAAGGTTTGGTTCACTCCACCTGGTAAAGAACCAGGACCAGGGGAAAGCCGGGACGGCTCAGCGGGTTGAGCGCTCGCTTTGAGGCCACGAGGACCGAGGATCGAATCCCGGCTCCGGCCCAGGCAGGACCCACATGCTGAACTGGGGAGTTCCCACAGTTCGGTTCTCTAACTGTCTCTGTCTCTGTCTCTCTCTCTATCTGTCAAAAGTAAAATAGAAATAAATATGCACTGA
>PVKE010027965.1:0-21239 GCA_004027555.1 Craseonycteris thonglongyai | reverse complement strand
CCTTAATAAAAATTTAAAAAACAAAAATAGATTTAATCTCACAGACTAATTATTTAAGAATTAGTCCAAAACAAAGAAATTACCTTGGTCATGTGATTAATGCCACTTCTCAAAATAATAAATCCCAGGATGCTGAGAAAGCTCAACAAGTTGAACACTTGCTGCCTTGCAACTTTTAGTTCCATATAGAATCCCGGTGCCAGTCCATGCCAAGCCACATGCAGAACTGTGGTGCACAACTGGTTACCACCAGGATAGAAGCAGCAAAGATTCTCACCTCCCATGAGGGAGGCCCCCAGTTTGGTTCCATCCCATGCAGCCAGCCCCACATTCACCTGTGTGGAATGAAACTATGTCAAAAAACTAATGATGTACAACTATGGAGATTGCTCTGGGCCCTCCTCCCTTCTCTCAGTCTCTCTCTGGTCTTCTCTCAAACAATAAAATAAAACCTTAAAAATAATAATAACTCCTAAAAACTACACACACACAAAATCCATTTAAAGAGCAAACAAATTGAAAAGCTCTTAAAAATTCTTCATGTAGATTTTTACTCCCACCATTAACTTTGAGAAAATACTAGAAATAAGTTTTAAGTACATTTCACATCAGGTTAAAGATATGTATGAATATTTGTCATTAAATTTTATAGAACTCATTAAAAAAGATCCTACGATAATCTACTGGATATGTATGTAAAATACCAATGTGTAACATGATTAAAATTTGCTAAGTCTTTTAAGATAAAATAGTCATCCAAATAAATTTACATGTGCAATGTGCAATGCCAATCCATCATTTTAGGTGATAAGCAGTTAAATTTCTTTATTTTTAAACCACATTATGATAGTTATTTCAATTCATATCATTTGCTCTGTTTAGCTCAACATTCTTCTCCCCATTCCCAAAGTTTTAAGAAGTAATTAAAAGGACATGGTTTGAAATCAGACCAATACAGTTTTAATTTTGATCCTGTCTTCTCCACATCCTGTCTCTGACCTTGAGTAACAATCTCTAACCTCAATTTCTGAATATGAAGATTGGAAACAATGTTTTATCCCAGAATACTCTCTTGTGAGGATTAAATGCTCAATAAAATTCCTAGCATTATAAGCATTCCCTTAGTGCTAACAAACAGCAGAACATCACCTAAAAGAAATTGTACACTTACCAAAAAAATGTGAAGTTGCTTGTATAAAAGACAATTTCACTTGCTTTCTCAGTAAACTTTACAAACAAAATGAAGTTATATAAAATTAAAAATCTCTAATAATCGGAATGAAAATTAATGGAATCATTTGAATTTCTCCATGTTTCTTAAGCACCCACTAAAAATGCACGTATCCAAAAAACAGACACCTAAAGTCTTCGAATCAAATACTTAATTTAACACTTAATTCAAATTACCATAAAACATTATCTGGCCAAAGCTGACAGCAGGAGATTATGTGCTTGTTATTCATCTCTGTATTTCCAAATCTCATCACAGTGCCTGACATACAGTATGTACTCAACAGCTATTTGAGGTAATAAAAAGAATGATATACTGCCTAAAAATTTTAATTCTTATTTCAACACAGGTAGTCATATTCCACACTCATTCAGCAAATATTTGCGTGACTACTACTGAAAGATATGTGTTCTAGGCACCTGGATACATCTAAGGGAAAAAAAAGGCTCTCAATACTCCTGGAGTTTGTATTCTAACACGGTGAGATAGAAATAAACATAGTAAATAAGGACATTACATAGTAAGTTACAATGTAGACAAAATGAATTAAAAAAAGAAAAGTAGAAAAGAATAAGAGGATCAAGAATGCCTATTATCTGTAAAACAAATGACACCTTACAGAGGAAAAGTTAGAAATTCATTCCACATGTTATAGTGGTTAAGAGTACAAGTACAAGGAAGCCAAGATGGCTCAGCAGGTCAAGCGCTCACTTTGTAGCCCTTAGGAGCAAGGATCCAATCCTGGCCCCAGCCCCTGCGGACCCATATACTGAATTGGGGAGAGCCCCCAGTTCAGTTCTCACCGGGGTGAGACCCTGGCTCAGTTCCTGCCCTGTGCAGCCCCGCGCCCCCCTGTGGAATAAAACTATGTGGAAAAACCAATGATGTGCAACTATGGAGACTGTTCCGGGCCCTACCCCTTCTCTTTGTCTCTGTATCTCTCTCTTTCTCTCTGTCAAAAACAATAAAAAGAAATCTTTAAAAAAAAAAAAAAGAGTACAAGTACTGGAAATGGATTGCCTGGATTCAGTATTAATTACTTACGACTTCTGTGCTCCTTTCCTAATCTGTAAAATGAGAAAAGTAACAGTACCCCAAAAATGTATTATTTGCTGTGATAATTAAATGAGGTAACATATATAAAGTGCTTAAAACTATGCCTTAAACAGAAGTACTACCTAATAAATATTCACTAAATGTTAATACCTATGACAATAATATAATGCAATCTCCCTACCAATAATTAAGCAACTGGATGCAAAGATCTTGCCCCTGTTTGAGTGCTTCTGTCTGTGCTGATATATAAAGATCTTAAAAAATATTTGTCAAATTTAAGTCAAAATATTTACTAACAAGATAGAATTATAATTACTATTTTTCTGGGGAAAAAGAAAACAGTTAGTGTGGAATATGAATGATTACAGAGTAGAAATGTTAGAATGTGGTAAAGAAATCACATAAAAGCTATTCAACAGTAAGTCCTTCAAAAAATTCTTCAGATCATAGAGCTCACTGACAAGCCAATAAAAGATATAGACCCTTTAGCCAGAAAAAATTCTATTACAAAAGTCCATACAAAATTTTACATGTTTAAAACTAACAGGCTTCCAAAATGTTTCCCCATGTCATTTCTAAGAACTTATCACAACCCTGTGCTTTCCTTTTGAGCTTTTGAACAACAGCATTCCCCTTGACTACAAATTAAACAAAATTCTATGTGAGCAAAATGTACTGTTTATTTTTCAACTTAATTCACATAACTTGTAAACTTTGATTTCAAATAAGGCACATTCAGTAGCTATAAATTACATGTATCCCAGCTGTCCTCTGAGTATTATCCCAATGACATCTTCATCTAGAGTGTATAATTGTTCAAACTTAATTATTCAAATAGTCAGCTATACTTCACACTTCTCATATTGTCCTCGTCACAGTTTCATTATCCACAAAGTGACAAAAAATAGCCAAGAAATGTTTGCAAGGCACAGTTTTTGAAAATATCAGTCTCTAATATTGCTCCTTTTTAACCAGTACATATCTATTTCAGATTTTTGTATTTGCGACATTATGATACATAATGAAAAGTATGCTATGCTTTATCACTTCATCACTTGTTACTGGAAACCACTCCTCATCCTTTTGCTTATCTACTGTTATCATTTCAAAAAAAATCATCATTTAGCATTTGTTTCAAAACACAGAGGCATAGTATCTGCTCTTAATCTTCACAAAACTAAAGCATGTATACCAACAATTTGGGTAAATGGTTTTATATCTGGAATGCTTTTTCTTACCAATTCCATTTTTTATCTCCTGAATCACAGTCATCACTACCTGATATAGATATAGGTCTTGCACATTTACGACCATTATGTTGGATAGGGCTATCTTCACTTGAATTTGACTCTTCTGTTGAAGTCAGCCATACAAATTTGGTGAATATTAGTCTCACTGGTCTCAGTCAAATACCCTATTCTGGCTCTCAGTGTCACTTTCATACAAATTTAAAACAGACATCTTTTTCTTAGGATTAATTTTATTGTTTTTGACAGAGACAGAGAAAGAGACAAGAGAGAAGGGGGAGGGCCCAGAGCAGTCTCCATAGTTACATGTCATCAGTTTTTGGGGTTTTTTTTCCAACATGGTTTTGTTCTACACAGGTGGGCAGAGGCAGCACAGGGCAGGAACAGGGCTGGGAGCCTCCCACATGGAATTCATGCCCCCTGGATCCAGGGGCTGAACTGGGGGGTGGAGGGTGGGGTGTTTGAGAACCAAACTGGGGGCTTCCCACCTGGGAAGCACATCCCAGTTCAGCATACGGGTCCCACACCAGTAGGGGCTAGGATTTTATCCTCCGTCCAGGGGCTGCAAAGCTGGGGCTGCAAAGCCAGCGCTCAACCTGCTGAGCCATCCCGGCTCCCCGCAAAACAGACATCTTAAAGGGATTTCTACAGTTCACACTTTAACACTAAATATATATAATAATTTCTTGATATTTGCATTGTAACTGCACTCGAAGCAAGTTAAATCTGCATGCATCTCTGAGATGTCAATGTTTACAATGGCTTAAGAAACACAAGACATGTTTGAGATGGCTTTGTTTGTCAAAGGGTTAATCTTATCTCTAAAGGTAAACACTATAAATTGTAATAGCTCTTATTACAAAAGTCAAATTATACTTTCCAGTAACAATCCAATGTCACTCAAAAGCTTCATATTCTCTAACACACCAGTAGGCCAAGTGCTAAAAACCACACTTTATTTGGAAAACAGAATGAAATAAACTTTAAGCCTCTTAACTTTAGGCCTATTACATGCACTAAAGTGAACAAGTTTTTCCATGAAAACAAACATTTAAGTTATTTAATTACAATAAATTGTTACTAATATCTAATACAGATTTCATCAAATAAGGACAAAAATGGTTTATTTATCATTAACAAGCCCTAAAATGGTGTAATTCCTAATAATATTCTACAATTGCAAGATACTTATAAAATATTTCCATGTATACTCTTATTAAATTCACAACAAACCTGTAAGGTTTATATCCTCAAACTGCACTGCCCAATTGGTAACCAACAGCCACAGGTGTCTACTGAGCACGTGAATTGTGGCTAGTCCGGAAGCCAGGATGGCTCAGCAGGTTAAACGCTCACTTTGTAGCCCCAGAGAACAAGGACCAAATACCAGCCCTGGCCCACGTGGACCCATATGCTGAACTGGGGTGTGCTTCCTACGCAGGAGGCCCCCAGCCTAGTTTCTGCCCTTCGCAGCCCCTGCCCACCTGTGTGGAACAAAACCATGTGGAAAACTGATGATGTACAACTATGGAGACTGCTCTGGGCCCTCCCCTTTCTTTCTGTCTCTGACAAAAACAATAAAATAAATCTTTAAAAAAAAAATTATGTCTAGTCCAAACTGAGATGTTATATAAATGTAAAATACATACCAGATCTCAAAAACAGAAAAAAAGGTTATCTCATTACTTTTATATTGAATATGTTGAAATAATGCATTCTTTAACCCAACATATCCAACATATTAAAATTCATTTCACCTGTCCCTTTTTATTAAACATAGCTACTAGAAAATTTTCAATTTTCAATTTATATTAAATTTACTTTAAGTTTATATGCAATTTGCCAATTCATTATGTTTCAAAGAACATATCTGCTTTATGGCACCCATTTAAGTTGGTATAATTTTACAGTTCAACCAACACTGTTCAAAGTTATTTTAAGCAAACATTTTTAAGCAAATTAAGCCTTTATGCCTAAATTTGTTAACATGATACAGTGGAGATTCATATAGAAATGTATCTCACGTGCAAAACAGGTTATTTTCACTTTATTTACTATAAGCATGTAACATGAGGTTAACATACATGAAATAGGCAATCAGCAGACCCACCTGACAAATTCCTTAATATCCCAGATTATTGATTCTCTATTAAAGGAATTTAAGAGTCTCAATGAATTAAATACAAGGAATTTAAAGAGTTTATTTCTAAAATAGAAGTTAGAACTCATCTACCAACTTGAAACTGGAGACTAGGCAACATTCTGTTAGTCTGGTTTTGGTGGACATATTTCAATATATTTAAATTTTGTATTATTCATTAGACTGGCCCCCTCTTCCCAATTAATCCAAAGTAAGTTTTAATGAATCACAGATTTAGTGACACATAGCAGGCTCCCAATTTTCTGTTAGTTACTAAGGGTGTTAACAAATTTTTTGAAAAGAATAAAATACATGACGTGGTCTCTGGCATCAACGAACTCAAGGCAAGTAAGGTCAATACATATGCAGTTTTTAATTAGGCTTTAAACTATAAGGTATTAATTATAAACTCAATTGGGTTTTACAGAATACAACAAATCTAAGAAATTTAGGGTGGCTGCTGGGATACCTCAGCAGGTTGAGGGCTTGCTTGCCTTGCAACCCCAAGGTCTGGGGATCTAATTCTGGCCTGTGCAAATCGACACGCTGAACTGCAGCACAAATGGTAAAGACCGGGATGGCGGCAAAGGTTCTTGCCTCCCATGCAGGAGGCCCCCAGTTCAGTTCCTGCCCCTCATGCCCTATGTCACTACTAATGTCACTACTATGTCACTACTAATGATGTACAACTATGGAGGCTGCTCTGAGCCCTCCTCCTTCTCTCTCTCTTTCTCTCTCTCCTATCAAACAATAAAATAGACCTTAAAAAAAAATTTTTTTGGAAACTTTTGTGGGAAAGGGGTTATTCTGAGATTTTTAAATACAGCTTTTATATGTCCATTTGACATTCATTCTGAAAATTCTAAACTCTCAACAGATTCATTTCCATCATTTAAGGTAATTTTTAAAAATTGCTTCATAAAGTGTTTGATAAGAATGGTCTAATTATTAGTAGGCAAGTAAAATTGGAGTCTTCATCTTATATAGCATATACACATGCATATGTGTGTGCATGCACACAAACAATCCAAAACAGCAAGCAAAATACTCTTTAGAGTGCAACCTGCTGCAGAAGCAAGAATTTCAATAAAAATCTAAAACAAAAACTTCGACATTAGCAAAACAGATTTCTAAATAAATTAGAAGTTAAAAAACATACAGAAAACATTTGAAAGACCAACTTTAAATATGTCTCCTAAAAACATTATACTTCACTTTAGCCAAGACTCTATGCTCTCAATTTTATAAATATATGAACTTCTACACTTATAATACAAAACAATTGGGCACTTAATTATTATAATAACCATGATAAATAAATACTCTAGGAATTATTCTGTTATAATTAATAAAGTCAGTCTAGATGTGAAATAAATTTTTGGTCTCCTCAGTACCAGGGGCATAGATACTAAGAAGGTTAAGACAGTTTTAATACTTCAGGTAAAAGGATCTTAAAAACATTGGTCCAACTAGACAGTGTGCTTCACTCTAAAGCATTTATGCCCAACCTTTTGGCTTCCCTTGGGCCACATTGGGAAGAAATGTCTTGGGCCACACATAAAATACACTAACACTAACAATAGCTAATGTGCTTTAAAAAAAAAACCAAAAAAACGCGCAAAATCTCATGTCTTAACAAAGTATACAAATTTGTGTTCAGCCACATTCAAAGCCATCCTGGGCCGCATGGGGCCTGCAGGTTGGACAAGCTTGCTCTAAAGACTTGGTGCCAGGAGCAGGAAAAAAATATTTTGGCTGCAGCAGTCATGTCCAACCTGCAGCCCAGGATGGCTTTGAATGCAACCCAACACAAATTCTTAAAACATAAGATTTTTTTGCAACTTTTTTTTTTTTAACTCATCACGTATCATTAGTGTTAGTGTATTTTATGTGTGGCCCAAGACAATTCTTCTTCCAATGTGGCCCAGGTAAGACAAAATGTTGGACATCACTGGTCTATAGCCACATACTTACCACGTCACTGGTCAAATGAGAGATGAACAAATCCTATTTGCCTTCCAATGTAAGAAATCTACATATACTGATATTCCTTACGCTTGTCCTAGTACATTTTAACATTTCTGACATTGGTGTATGTCCTTTTAAAGTGTTATATTTCCTCTCTTGTTTGAATTTCTAATGATTCACATGTTAATTCTTATTGATATCACAACCCTGTAAACCACCCGAGCACATTCATGACTCTCATCAACAAGTAGAAGAGGAGGCAGGAGCATTGATGTAACAGTTTTCAGGGGTTGTGAGGAATTCTTTTTAAAAGATGATTCTAATAATATGTTAACCCCCAATACTGCTGTAAACTACTTGAGGCATCAAAACTTGTACCTGTCCTAATTTCCCTAGTGCCTAGCATGGCATGAATCACAATGCTCACATTAAGGCAAATTCTTCCTGATTACTCTCTCATCTAAAGGTCCTCTTCCTTGATGATGTGACCTTGCAATAGAACTTTTGTCTTAATGTTGGCGGTAACAGTTACCATTACCACACTTACTCATGTATTTTTCTACTAGAAACTCTTAGTGATTCAATGCCACACAGTCGCTGCCTTTGAATTATGCGTACCTGGACACTGACTCATCAAGAAGAACCTGAGCTTCAATGACACTAAAATAGACACTGGAACTTAGGATCCCATTTTAGTCATTTCTGCCTTGCAAATTAGTTGAGAAACAGAATGGGATCATGAAGGAAAGTTTAACAAAGTATTCAAAAATTTAAAGATTTTTAAATGCACATCTACTGGAGGCGCTGGAAAGGACTAACATGGCATAAATAGATTCTAGGAAAGAAAGAGTCCATAGCACTGCCACACCTGACACTAACTCATCTTAGGCTAAATATAATTTTAGAATAATGAATTTTTTAAAAGGAGAGTTTCTTCTTAAGAGTTAAAAGCTCCTTTAAGCGCAAACAACTAGCAAATATGCTTTCAGTTGAATGAAAACAAAACAGTAAGAAAGAACATCCAGGCACCTGAGACCTTCAAAAACTAACAATAACAACAACAACAACAACAACAAAAATCCAAAACAAAACAAAAGAGAGATAATATTAAATTTAGTCCAAAGGAGAAAACATTTAGGAGCCCAGAAGGAAAACGCCTACCTCACTTGGGGCTAAAAGCCACGTTCATGACTGAAAAATGGAAGTATAGTTTCAGGTCACAGAAGCCCTAGTAAGATTACGAAGAGAATTCTATCTGCTTAACAACAGTGGTAATAAATGACTCTGATGAGTCTGAACATCTAACACAAACTTAAAAGAAAGCTATGGGGAGTGAGGTGGAAGAAGTGAAAGGGAGAACTGAAAAAGACAAATAATACTCTACAAAAACAAACGAAAAAATGAAAAGTTGGGGCTGCCAGGATAGCTCACTAGGTAGGTTAAGTGCTTGCCTTGTAACTGCGAGGTCCAGGGATTGAATCCTGGCCCCAGCCAGTGCAAACCCACATGCTCAACTACAGCTCACTACTGGTAAGCACCAGGAAGGCAGCAAAGGTTTTTGCCTCCCGCAAGGAAGGCCCACAGCTTGGTTCCACCCCATGTGGTCTCACATCCACCTGTGTGGAATAAAACTGTGTCAAAATAAGAAAATGAATGAGGTACAGTATAACTATGGAGACTGCTCTTGGCCCTCCCCCTATCTCTGTCTCTCTCTCTCTCTCTCTCTCAACTTTTCTCAAAAATAAATAAATAAATATTTTAAAAAAATAAACAGAAATAAAAAATAAAAAGGTCTGTCCAATAATACCTGCCTAATAACACTTCAGTGAAACCGAGGGACAAACAATTAGTAGTACTTTTAAGTTTCTTACGCATTACTTGCACATTTATTATATTGGCAGTTATGACTACTTCACACTGTTAAGGATTGTGTGCTTGTTTCTGAAAGGTATGTTGTAACTCTGTAATCTGCTTTGCAAAAGTCTGAGAGGAGAGGACACAGGTGAAAAAGAGATTGCAGCAAAGAAAAAACAGACACATTAAATCCCTGGAACCAAATGAACAAAGGGAGTGCTAGACTATGACCAGGGAATATCCCCAGCATTCAGATAGAAGATCTCATGTCACTTCAATTTTCCAGGACCATTTATATCACATTTATAGATCCAGCTACTAATGTAGACCACTAATGTGGTCCCTCCACCAAAATAAATAAATATAAATAAGTAAATATATGTGTGTGTGTATGTGTGTGTCTATTTATTTATCTACCTACCTACCTATCTTATTAGAAGTTTAACACCTTGTCAATTTTACCACTCGGCTCATCTTAAACAATTCTAATAACCAAGCCATCCTGGAAACAAATATTTAACTTCTATCTCTCATAAGAAACCTGGATCTTGTATAGTTTTGCTTCCCTATGGCTATGTCTTCAAGGCCTGCTGCCCAACCCTATTTTCTTGTCTTTCCCCCAAGATGCAATCCTGAACCTCTACCTACTACTACCAACCACATCCCCTGCTCCATCTGTCTACACACTGCCTTTTGTACAACATATCTCTCGTGCTGACAGGTTCATATGAATGAACAGCCATCCAGATTTCACAGACCAGTTTTCTGGCCTCTGCCCCATCTTATTATAAAAGACATACTCATAAATACTACTTGAGGTCAATCTGCCTAGTAGTTAGATATCAAATCCTACAACTAAGCAAGTCACAGCTCAATCATAATGATTACTCAATTTACCTAAATTTCAGTAACATATTAGGTTTATTTGCCCTTTTTTTTCTGAACACAAACTGAAAATTTCTGATCTCTCAAAACTTGCTTCACCAGTTTACCTACGAAACAGACCTACAGCTCTGTCCTACGAGTATTCGCAACCAAATCAAGAATCATTACATTGCATCTCTTTTTTTGCCTATCTTCACGCCCTCGACAATACACTACTTCTTTATATACGTTAGAAAATTAAACATTTATCATATTGAAAATACATTTAATAGGATAGTTCACGACCAAGGTGGGGAAGAATAGAATCAAAGATTTGAATTATGTATCAATAAAAATGTGGAGGTATTTTTGATTGGCAATATGGAATGAGCCAAAAGCACTTCATGTTTTAAGATCTTATAATTTAGATCAGCTTATTAAATTAATATTACATCTTATTTTGCAAACTTCTCATTTAAAGAGATATATGGCAAACTTTACCAAGTTTTTATCAGAAAATATAAAATATTATGAATGTGAATTTTCACAATGTGATTTTTTTATAGAGTTATAACTATTCAAAGTTTAAAATACTTAGAAAAATCTGGTAATGAATACTTCCTAATTAAGAAACACAAATTATCACTAGATTTGCGAGAGATCAAACTTTGAAACAAGTTTCCTAGTATTCCTTTTTTATGCTGCGTATTAGTTTAATTGAAGTAAATCCTGAGACTGAAAGGTGGGCCCATAGCAGGCAATTTCCATCTGTCACTATTTATTTGTATGAATCAAGATTTTCTCCAAACATGCAACAAAGTAAGATTAAAATACTCTACTAGATAAGTGCATATCACTTATTTTTGTCCATTAAAACTACCTCATCATTTAAACATGTTGACTTGTCATATACGTCAGCTTATAAAAAATAAGTGAAATACAAAAGTTCATTACCTTATCTAAATTAAGAGATATTCAGTTCTTAAAATACAAAACTTTTTCAAAAATAAAAGTTCTCAAAGTTAGACACACCTGCATTTTGGAGTGGTATAAGACAGAAAGCAAATGCAGGTGTGTATAATTTGAGAATCAGAAAAATAACTATTGCCTTTCTAAATCTCTAAAGCTCTCTCCAAATTCTTTCACACATAATACTCCAAATTTATGATAAATTTATGTAGAAACTGAACACAATGCTTTAGTTTAACATAAAGTACGTAAGTCTCTACTAGTACTCATCCTTAGCTTTTCCTAAACTACTAAACTTACTCTCAATAATAGACTTGCTCACATTATGCTTACATAATTTTTATAAGGATATAATATATAAAATTCAATTTCTGCATTAGTATAAAGCCATCTTATCCCACTGGTCCTTTTAAATACAATCTGTTGCTTCCTACCAAGGTCAGAAACTAAGAATTGTTTTTTCAAGTTGGTGCAAGAATTGGGGAAATTATTTGAAAATGAAAACAGCAACCAGCACTGACACTATTCTAAGCACTTTACAAGCTAATAGCTCATTCAATCCTTCTAACCTATGAGGTTGATATTTTCTACCCCGTTTATAGATTAAGAACTGAAGCTGAGAAGTTAAGTAATTTACTCAGTCCCAACAGCTAGGAGGTAGAAAGGACAAGACTTGACCTTAAGATGCCCCAGTCCAAAGACCATGCTCTTAACTCTAGCTGTATCACCTAAATGTAGGACCCATCACTTAATAGGTATCCAAGTTACTTCAAAACAAATTAAAGATTTATTTTTTCATCTTGTGACAAACCAGATGAAGTATCATGCAAATATTTTAAATGGTCATCCTAAATCATAAGAAATAAAGACTACTGATAACAAAAGGAAGCAAATGAGGTTTATATTAAAGAAACTAACTCCCTTGGAATCATTTTGATAATTTTAAATGAATTACATAACCAATAAATTTAAAGTACATATTCATATGGAAATTTCTAACAAATACCTTTCAAAAATTAACCACAAATACCCCCCAAGTAATCAAGCTTCAAAACACATTCTGAGTAATAAAGATGAGTATGCAAACATGACACTTAACCAAGATAATCTGGCAACTCACCTAACCAGAACACAGCAAAGAAGTCACAAAGAAAAGGCCTCTCCGGACAATTAAAACAGTTACTCCAAAAATCCAAGTATTGATACTCATTTACTTTTCTCAAGAGAGGATCTCACACATTAAGAATCTACTTATTTTTCTTCCCTTATATAGAACTACAGATCTGAATGACTTCCATACTTGCAGAAAAACTAAGAGAACAGATGGTGAAGGGGAACTGATCACAGTGACAAGCACATCCAACATCAAAGCCAAAAAGCACTTAAGTAATTTCAAAATGCAAAGGAATTGTATCAACAGTCCTGTATACAATCAGCAGATTCTCAAGGCATCACAGTACCTAAAATTTCGGGTAAATCACAAATGATGACCCTAGGTCATCAAGGTTTAATTATTTTTGCATCCTATTCAACACAGAAAAGAACTGCACATCTAATTTTAGTATGATTTTTCACCAAAAGCAGTTAAAAGTGGTTTTATAATTTGATGCTTAAAGGAATAAACCCTCAGTTACCCAGTAAGCTCAACTAATTAGAAAGCAGTTCATTTTAAAGTTCCAAATACCAAAGGTTTTACTGTTGAGAGTTTAACAGCACTTTGTGTACAAAAGGTACGGAAAAGCAAGGAGGGAGATAGGGAAACACAAAAGTAGTAAGCCTAAGAAAACACAGAAGACCAGGGGGAGTGTCTATAAACACTATGCTTAAAGTGCTTCCCACAAAACAATGTGTGGGCAGAAGGTGCCACATCAGCAGTATTCTGTATTTGTCCTCTTCTAAATCATTTGTTAGCGTCATAAATTATTAATTTGGCTAATAGTTTGTTGCTGTGAAGCAGTACCAACTCTCAACTGCAAAAAAGTGACGGTATCCTACTAATGTATTCTACAAAGCCAAAATCAAGATTACTCGTACAGGACATGTCTATTCCTTGACACAAATTTATGCTTTAAGGCGGCACAGTTCGATTAAAAAAAAAAAAAAATCAGCTCTTTTAAATTGTCTTTTTTTTTTTTAAGATTGAAGGAGCTAGTCACCGGTAAGGTGCCCAGATTTTAACATTGGTAAAGCGGGACACCGACGGGGGGGGGGGGGGGGGGGTGTCTTGATTAAAAATTTGGTCTATCTCCCACCGTTCCCTAGCTTGTCGTACATTCTTTCCAAAAATCGGGACATTTTTAAAACGCCACGGGACGTGCCACAAATTGTTAAAAATCGGGACTGTCCCGCCAAAACGGGGACTTCTGGTCACCCTAAGCTAGTGCCTAGCCACACCACACTTCTGTTATCAAAAGAATTGTTGCTACTTAACAAAACTCCCTTCCAAGCCAGGCTGCAGCACATTCTGCTTTGTCTAGCTCCACACAAAACTATATAAAGCACACAGTAAATAACATATAAGGCCTTGTACTTTTCCCTCCTCTAGCAAGGAAGCCTAACTTCCAAACAGGAAACTGCTTCTCAAAGAGTTCAACACAGAAATCCTATCAAACCCCAAACCAAGCCTCCATGTGGGGATTTAATATTTAAATGCCTACATACTTGCCTAGGTAGAAACGGAGTAAAAATACTCAAGCTTTCCTCCCTTGAAAGTTTTAGCAGCGGCAACTGCTTTTAACAGCAACAAAAAAGGCACCCCCCCCCCCCCAAATAAAGTAAAAATAAAAACCTTCTTTAACACAAACCTCACAGAAGATAAAGAAGTTGGAAGTGCTACTTTGTCACATTTTTCCATCACCCTCCCCCATAGGGGTGGAAGTCAGGGGCTGGGGAAGAGAGGGAAGCTCACGGCTGAACTCAGCGGGTCAGTGGGCGAGAAGAGGTGACGGGGTGGGCATCTCCCATTCCCTCACCTCTCCCGGGAGCAGAAGAGGCAAGGAGGGGAGCGCGAGAGAAGCACCCGTGAGCCCTCCGACTAATTTCTCCTCGGGAAGAGCAAGGTGGAAGGCAGGACGCGGAGGAACGGAGGGAGCGTTAGGGGTTGCGGCTCAGGGGCGGACCCCTGTCCCTTCCCCGCGGAGACTGAGAAGGGGACTCGCCTTCCCGATTCAGGAGGGGCCGGCCTGGCGGTGAGAAGCAAACCCGAGTCTCTTACCCATGCTGGGGGCCCCTGCGGGGAGAAGCTCTGCGCCGCTGCTGCTCCTCCTCCAGCTGCTCGCACGGCGGCTGTGGCGGCCGGGGGCGGGCCCTGCGCCCCGCTCTTGCCCGTCCAGAGCTCAGGCGGGGCGAGGAGGGTCCTCCATCCGCCCGCAGCGCTTCCCAGACTGTCCGGTCTGCGCGGCCGCGCGAGAGAGGCGCAGGGGCTGGCTACACACGCTTGGCCTCAGCCTAAGCCGCGGAGGCGGGAGGGCCCTGCCCCACCCGCCCAGACGTCGGCTTTCCCACCCTCGGCTGCTCCCGCCGGGGTGGGACCTGCTGGTTTGTCTGGGCCACAGGCTCCAACCCCGAGCGCCGGCCGGTCCCGGAACCCGCCCCTCGTTTCCCCTGCAGTGCCTGCCGTTCTACACAACGCGAAGCCTCAGACTGAGGTGGAAACCAGGACACAGGCCAGGAAGGTGTCGGGAGCGGGGCCTGGGAGGAGGCAAATCTCGCGAGAATCCCTCGTTCTCCCAGCCCCGCCCCGCCCCCGCCACTTTCCAGCTCACCCGGCCCCCCTACACGGCCGGGGCCAGGTGCGGTGACGTCGTGGCCAGGGGTTGCGCGCCACCGGCGTCCAGGTGCGGTGAGCGGATGAGGGAGTAATCCGACGGCTCTACCGTTAGTCTTCTGCCCTAAAATTCCGAACAGCTGGGACGGAGGTTTTGCATGGTTTGTCGCCTCAGATGGGTACAAAGAGTTTTTGCTGATAGGCAAAGTGTGCCTGGGTTGTCCCACTTTCCGAAGCAGCGACGCGGTGTTGCTTTCTGCCGAGCTGCAGGCTCTGGGGGACCTAGAGGGGCGGCAAAAGAAAGAGCGAGCCCGCATGCCTTCCACCGTTAGAGACCCAGCCGCTCCCACGACCCCACAGTTCACCTTGCAACGAATCAGAAGCATTTCTTAGTCGAAAACAAACCTAAGGCACAAAATAAATTCTATTTTACAGAAACAAATTACTGGCTTCCTTTTTAGTTCCTATCAGCTTAAGACAATATTTAAATTCTTTTTTCTTTTGGAAACATAATTTGTTACGTGATTTGGGGAGCGGGGAGGTCGGGGGGGGGGTGTGGCAGGGGCCGATACTCGTGACGAAATAGTCCAGGCATTTTTTTCTCTAGCCTCAATATGAAGAAGGGTGTGGGATTATTGTAATCAAACAACTTTCTTAGAGTTTAAAAACAAGCATAATTAATTTAATTCCACCTGCTTTTTTCCTTTCTTGTTTAGACCCAATTCCTGGATATATGTGTGTGAGAGCAACGTTTGTTGAATACCAACTACTGTGCTTAGTGCTTTATTAAAGAAATATGTCATTTGTCACAATCATCCACTTCTAAAACTACCTTGCCCTTTGGAACCAGGCAGACCCAGGTTTCTGAAACACAGTACAGCCATTACTTTCTGTGAGACCTAGGATAAATTAACCTCATTGGACTTCAGTTTCTTGAGTCCATTGTAAAAAAGTCTTTACAGTGCAAAGCACAGTGAGTGTCACACTGTTGTAGCAGCCTTGTAAATATCCATCCCCACTGTCTCCTATAGGCCTGCTTTTGCTATCTTTTGATTCTTTTATTATTTATAGAAAGGTTGCATATGGTACCTTTATAACAAGTATTGTCAGTCACAATCAGAAGCCAAAAAAGGAGACAAGATAAAAATTTAATATGCACACCTAAATAAGATGTACATGTTGGCTGTGTTGTATTGAAACCGTAGAACACATTGTGCCTTTTTCAGTCAACAAATATTGAGTATTGTGTTCATTGATCCCTGCCAAGCAAGCCCACCCACCACCCCACCCAACCCCAACCCCCCAAAAAAGCTGATGTACAGCCCTTATTCTTAAAGATTTTGCATCTTAACTAGGAAGTGAGACATTAACACATAGTTTGTTAACAGTATTAGGTAGTGAGAGTCAAATGTCTGAGAATTTAAAGAAAAATAAATGACTATGGGCCAGGCAAGATTCAGGAAGAAGGTACCTATTAAACTAAAGCTTGGAAAAGGGTAATAATTTCAGCCTGAAGAAGTCCTAAAATAACGGAGGAGGATATGCAAACGATATTATTCCTGTCTTAAATCTGTGTGGCTCCAGCAGCACATAAGAAAGTAAACCATTTAAGATTTGACAGAATGAGGCTGGTGGAAGGCAACAGAAAATTATGAAAAGAAACAAAGAATAATATAATGTATTGGAAGAGAATTAAATTTCTAGGTCTCTAGGATCCTAGACATTTCAAGAAGAAAGGCCAATGAATAGAACTGAAGTGAGGTTAAGGAAAACGAACAGAAGGTGGGGGAAAAAGACCATTGAATTTGACAATAAGGTTATCTTTAAAAGTATCATTTCGGAATATATAACTATATCTATTCAGAATATATATGAGGGCTGTCCAGAAAGTATCCAGCCATATAATAAGAAAAATGGAGGCATTTATGGCTGGATTTTTTTCTGGATAGCCCTCATAGAACAGAAAATTTAAAAGTCAAAGGATTAAGTGACCAAATGAGTGATGGGGAGTGAAGACCACAAGTAGGAAAGTTGACCACATCTTTTTAACCAGAAGTCAGGTCACATGATCTCATGACAAGATAAAACATTTACAATCAGTTCTATCCTAGAAATCCCAGAGACTATATTATTTCCATAATAAATCATGTATTTTAGAAGTTTAAAAATTAAGCAAAATCACTGCAAATTCAGAGGGCAATATTCCATTGAAGTAATGTGTGAGATACTGAATCATAAAAGAAATTGGAAGGATCAGGGAATAGAACTCATAAGAAAGGTCAAGAAAACTGACGTAAAGCTAAGAAGTAATCACAATCCTAGAGTTAACCCCAACCTCCAAAGGTAAAGCCAAAGAAAACCCCATAGTGGAATGAAGTTTTGAAATTTATTTCTTGGGATGCCAGGATGACTCAGTGGGTTGAACGCTCCCTTTATAGCCCCAGGGTCCAAGGATTGAGTCCCTGTCCCAGCTCCGGCCGGTGTAGACCCATATGCTGAACTGTGGTGTGCTTCCCATTTGGGGGGGCCCCAGTTAGGTCCTGCCAGGGTGAGCTTCCATGTAGGAGGTCCCAGGTTTGGCCCCCAACTCATGGGAGCGTGCCTCCCATGCAGGAGGCCCTAGCCTGGTTCCCACACTGTGCAGCTCCATGCCTACCTGTGTGGAATGAAACTAATTTGAAAATTGATGATGTACAACTATGGAGACTGCTCTGGGCTCTCCGCCTTCTCTCTCTCTCTCTCTCTCTCTCTCTCTCTCTCTCTCTCTCTCTCTCTCTCTCTCTCTCTGTCTCTAGCTCTCTCTGTCAAAACAAAAAAAGAAAAGAAATTTATTTCTTAGGGGAAGCCGGGATGGCTCAGTGGGTTAAGCGCTCACTTTGCAGCGCCGTGGACCTGGGATCGAGTCCCAGCCCCGGCCCGTGCGGAACCACATGCTGAACTGGGAGCTCCCCCAGTTCAGTTCTCTCTCTGTCTCTGTCTCTGTATCTCTCTCTCTGTCAAAATAAATAAAAATATTTAAAAAAAAAATTTATTTCTTAAACTTAGAAAATGGTATGTAAAACTATGTTACAAACTTTCAAATACTAAGCAAATGTTAGTTATTAATTACTCCATGGAGCTCTTGTAATCTTGTAATTCTTACCTCCCCAGTGTGACCTTCAAAGTAGGGCACTACATTTTATACATTTTTATAAAGCTAGTACTTTATTCAGCTCAAAACATTGATTTGCCTAGCAGTAACTAATTGTTACCACAGGCTCAAAGGAGTCTGCTTGCCTGTGTGCATCCAAGCCAAAAGAAACCACAAGCAGGAGTTTGCAGCAAAGAAAGTAAAAGTTTATTTAAGGAGTTGGAGCCAAGTCTGGAGACACAGGTGAGCTAGTGTTCTCAAACACCTGGCTCTTTATGTCCTCTAGTGACTAGATTATATATGGGAAAGATCATTAATCATGGTTACCGTGGGAGTTGGGGCTGGGGATTCTGCTGGTTGGTTGGGACTAAAGCAAGGAGCAATTGATCATGGCGTCAGGTCCTGGTGTCAGTCTTGGCATTGTTCTGCCTGGCTTCCAGGGGGTGTAGTCTGTGGGGCAGTTCCGCTCTCATGAGTCCGGAACTGAAACATAACTTGGGCCAAAGTGTTAGCTTTCTTTTATTAAAACTTTATTCTTGTTTGAGGTTTAGTTAATAATCCTAGTCATGGTTGATAGACCTAAAGCTTTATTCTTAAATGAATTTGATGTTGACCAGAACCTAATGTCCTAAGGGCTTAATGATTAAGAGCAGTGGACAAACAGTATATACAAGTAGGAAGATCTGGGGAAAAGAATGCAAGTGAGGCGTAGTTTATATCAGGCTAAACCAAGCCGGCTTGGATTAAAGCCAAATGCATGCTAAAGACAAGTTCATGTGCGGTTGGTTACACTATTAGTTGGAGGGTAGAAAATAGGGTGAGAAGATAATCTCACATTTATCAGATATTTAGGTTTAATCTCAAATTCATTTTAGCTACAAAAAGATTATCTTTTATTTTTGCCTTTATTTCCTTTATTTTTACATTGTAATGAATTAAGTGTTTTCTATCTATCTGTCTTCATCCTTCTTTGTGTATGCTCAGACAAATGGACTAATACCACTCTGGCTACTCACTTTCATTTTTTTTTCTGCCTAGTACTGCATCTGGCAATTTGATATTAAAGAGAACATTACATTCTCTCTGTGAGAATGCACAATTCAGACCAACCTAATTCATACTAAATTGCCAGCATTTCTTCTTAATGTTTTCTTAGGAATTTATCAGAAAATATCTATATTTTTAAAACCATCTACCTTCTTTCCTTCTTAAAAAAAAAAAAAAATTTTAACCAGAAAGATTATTCTGAAGAAAATTTAATTAAATATTAACTAGGTTGTGTTATTTTGAAAACACTCATTTAGCTCAAATCTTACAGGCAACTAATTCTTTCTTGCTTATTTATTCTTAGTTCCACAGTTGATTTCCTGGCCATTTTCCTCATTGTTATCTTGCTTTGGCTTGGCCAGTTTCAGTATACTTAAGTACAAATTACAGCAATGTATAACCTGAATTTTAAAACTCATTCTTTAGTAAACAATTGTAGGAAATAATCTCAAACACAATGCCTATACTGTGAGGTCATTAAAGCTGGAAAATTGCCCCGTTCAATCATAAATATAACATCAGCTTCTAACAAAATACTGCTACTCTGCTAGCAATTTGGGGGATGTGCTCAAACAGATGTCTACTCTAAGCACTTTTCATTAACGCACATTAAGAAAAACTTTAAGTAAAAACATGATGAACCCAGCCAAGTGACTTGCCACTTTGCCAACTAAAAGGACCATTTTAATGTTATTTGCACTGTATCAGATAGTAGTGCCATTATAGAGCTGATGTATGATAGGTAAGTCACAGAGCCTTGTAGGTCCTCGAAGAGAGTTTTTCAAAAAGCATTACTTTTCCAAAACATTAAAGCTAGTCTCTATTGAAGTATCAGATATTTTAAGCAATCTCCAATGAAAAATGTTTGCATTTTCCAAATGTCAAGCAATTCAATTATACACACTATTGTATAAAGAATTTCCAGGGAAGCTGGGATGGCTCAGTGGGTTAAGCGCTCACTTTGCAGCCCCGGGGTCTGAATCCCGGCCCGTGCGGACCCATATGCTGAACTGGGGAGTGTCCCCAGTCCGGTTCTGACTGGGGTGAGACCCTGGCCCAGTTCCTTCCCTGCACAGCCCCATGCCCACCTGTGGAATGAAACTACATGGAAAAAAAAAAAAAAAAAAGAATTTCCAGTCATAAGTACATACTCATTCAACTCAACAAATATTCACTAATCACTCATTATAGATCAGCACCTGCTCTATCATAAATATAGACACAGAAAATACAGTCCTTGACCTCAAAAGAGGAAGTACTGGGGAGTCTTTTAGGAAACATCGAAGTTGCTCAATAAGAAGGACAGGGAAGGGTATTCAGACAGCCAGGACAAAAGGCTGTACAATCAAAGCCCTAGGATGTCTTTTGAAAGGGGCCAGGCTCAGGTCACCAGAGTTGAACATTGAGGGCACCCATGTGTTATGGGCGTGGTCTGAGGTGTTATTCTAGAAGTTACAGGTAGCTAATGAAAACTTTTAAATAGGTAATTGATTTGCTCTTTTGGCTATGTCTACATTCACAGAAAAAAAATCACACCTCTCAAAAAACTAGTTTTAAAACACTTGGTTCAATAAGCACTGATTAAACACCTATACTCTTGATCAAATAATAAATAAGTTTTTACTAACATTTAAAAAGTTAATTAATATACAGGCACTATGTATTCTGAGATGCATCACAGGAACCAAAAACTACCTTTAAAGAATATGATTTCCAGCTAGAATTTGATAATGCTAAATTGTTTTGAACTTATGCTGATTTAGATAAAATTCACCTTATTGCAGATCATGTGCATTTAGAATCACTGTGGAACAGACCGATAAACTGGGCATGTTCTCATTCTAGTAATGAACTTGCCATGTGCTTATTTAGATCACTTTGCAAATTTTTAAAGATTTATTTTTATTTTTTATTTTTTATTGTTTTTGACAGAGAGAGAGAGAGAGAGAGAGAGAGAGAGAGAGAGA
>PVKE010027964.1:0-21244 GCA_004027555.1 Craseonycteris thonglongyai | reverse complement strand
TTTCCGGATTCATTACAGTATTTCTGCCTAATTGGGTTCTTTTAAGTGATTATACCTGTGCCAAGATCTATGGTCTATGAGGCATAACATAAAGAATGAGAGTAATGAAGTACAACCATGGAATCCACTCGGGGCCCTTCCCCCCACCACTCTCTCATCTTCCCTCAAACAATAAAAAATAAGTCTTAAAAAAAAAAAATGAGTAAACGACAGGGTCCCCGTGGCAGCCAGCTTCCAGGATGGCCACACATGATTCCTGCCTCTGGCATTCATGCCCTGGTAGACGGCTGGTACATACGACCAACAGGAAATTTAGGAATGAGTGTGTCTGACTTCTGAGGCTAGGTCATAAGACACTGTGACCTTCTCGATGTCCCTTCTTGGATCACGCACTCTGGGGGAAGCCAAATGCCATGTCATGAAGATTTCTGAGTAGGTCCATGGAGATGGCTACTTGGTGAGAAACTACGGAGTAGGACTTCGCCAGCCATGAGAGTCTACCATCTTACAAGCAGACCCTTCAGCTCTGTTCAAGCCTTTATTTAGATGACTGCAGCCAGTTAAACGGCTCCCAAATTTCTAACTTGTAAAAACTATGCTAGATAATAGTCTATGTTGTTTTAAGCTACTCAGTTTTGGGATAATTTGTTAGGTAGAAATTTATAACTAAGAGAGTACCTAATCCATAGAAGTTTTACAACTCAGCAGGGAGCAGATGGATATATTATAGATATATACACATACGTGTAATAAGCCAGTATGTGTATAATCAGATCTGACTGTTAGAGGTTCCAAGAAAGGGGTAGGAGGGAGAAAAGAGGATGCACAGTTGAAAAATACGAAGCCCCATTTGGGAATCTTTCAAGAGGTCAATTTGAAAGAAAAAGAGGTTTGAAGAAAGGCAGAAACACGTTAGTCTCTCTTTTATGGAGAAATCAAATTCCTGAGACGTTTACCCAAATATTTTCTGCAAAATGTGAAATTCACTTGCAAATCAAGAATACATCTTCAGAACAACATATGAGTTAACCTGCTTTTATTAAAGTAATCCAGCATTACAAATGTGCAAAAAATGTACCGAAACACACCAAAAGTAGTTATCAGGTTTCCATGTACCACCATTTATTTTGAGTGATAAATAACTGAAAATTTATTTATTGGGTCGATTTAAATTAGAGAATAAAAAGATTCAGTTCTTGGTGGATTCGTTTCCATGCTGAAGAAATGGATATAAGCTGAAATAAAGGGAATAATTTCTATTTTGTTGAGAAGACTAAACAAACAAACAAAAGCCCTTTAATCAACAAGAGAAAATTGATACCTCTTTCCAGACTATTGTTTTTCATTTTGCTTTGCTTTTTTAGGAAGTTTAAAACCATAGTGGAAATCATGATGGTGTGACGTGTTAGCTGGGTAAGCATCCTGGTATCTTTTCATTTTGCCTAATTCTCGTTCAAGACACCAGTTTCAAATGGCATAGGAAGTTTGCTTAGATCAAATACAAAATTAAAGCACATGAATTAAACAGTTGGAAGAATAAATATTATAAGTATAAATAAATAAATATATGAAAAAGATACTTAACTCACAATAATTAAATAAATGCAAACTAAACTACAAGAAGATGCAGTTTTTTAAATCTTAGATTGGTGAAAAATAAAAAGTTTGATAATGCTCAGTAATTGAGTGTAAGGGGAGTCAAGCATTTCACAGGCGAGGGTTAGGAACATAAATTGGTACAATTCTAGAGAGTTAAATGTCCAATCTTAAATGCATAGACCCTTTGACATAACAATTCCATTCTGAGGAATTTAAACTAAATGTGAATGAATATCTATTGCAGCCTTGGCAGAAATAATGGAAAAATTAGAAATAGCAATGTATACAATAGAGGGCTGGCTAAATATTAATAAACAAATCAATGCTAATGAACACATGGTGTGCTTGCTTATTTTGTGTCAGCACTTTTCTAAGAGCTCTATGTATGTGGACTCATGTCATCTAACAAGAACCCCAAGACTTGATTTTCTTCTTACGACGGTACAACCATCCAAACTCCATTCAACCATCCAAAAGCACAGGGGTAGGCCCAGATATGCTGACACAAAGGCTAGTCATGAAATCAAAAAGATAAAAAAATAATAAAGTGTGTCAAAACATGTTCATATTTGTGTAGAAAATGTCTAGAAAGATAAACCAGAAAGAAACAGTTAACAGTGAGACCCTCTGGGAAACTAGGACAGGTAAAGCCAGAGAGGGGAGGAGAACTTTCCATTGTTCACTTACTACCTTCTTTATTAAAAAATTTTATTTATCTGTCATCTATCTATCTAACAATCATCTATCATCTATCTATCTATCTATCTACCTACCTACCTATCTATCATCTATCTATCTACCTACCTATTATCTATCTATCATCTCTCTCTCTCTCTCTCTCTCTCTCTCTCTCTCTCTCTATATATATATATATATATATATATATATATATATATCTACCTAGCATATCTATCTACCTACCTACCTATCTACCTACCTACAATGCATGTGTATATACTTTTTGCCTGAAGTAGACAAACTACAGAGATTCAGGGCACAGTTCCCAAGACTATCTTCACTTCTGACACCAACTGCATGTTTGGGAGCGGTTCTCAAAACCACCCTCAGGTTCGATAAACTCACTAAAAGCCCTCACAGAATTGACTGAGAGCTTTTACAATCATGGCTACAGTTTATTACAGGGAAAGGATACAGATTAAAATCAGCCAAAGCAAGGGCAGAATTGAGGAGGGTTCCAGATAGGAGGCAGCCAGTGTTCTTTCCTGTGGAGTTGGGACACATTACACCTCGGCTTCTATGTGTGACAATGACTGGAGTATTGCCAACCAGAGAAGCTCACTGGAGCATCCGTGTCCAGTTTTCCATGGGACTTCATGACGTAGTTGTGACTCACTGATTGCCCTTATGGTGGAAGCCTGCAAATTTCCAGATACTATAGGACCCAAAGCCCGCCCTAACTTACAGCTGGTCTTTCTGAGGAAGCCAGTTCCCATCTCAGGATCTAATGTGGCCATCCTGTGCCCTAAACAAAGATGGTCTCATAGATTAATCCCAGAAGCTGAGGGCAAAGACCAGATCTCTCTTTGAGCAAAGCCAAATTCTTTACTTCTATAAATAAAACCTGGAATGGCTAAGTGGTTGGCTTCCCACATGCTTGTTGACATGTGCTATAGTTTCTAAGTTGTGTTTTTATGTAGAACTGATTTGCACGGAGACACCCTGATCATGTGGGGTTTTGTTCTGTGTTGTCTTAGATTCTATTATGTCTATTTGGCAATAATTCATCTCAGGGACAAACATAGAGCCAAAGTTGTTTACATCTCCTCTGTGAACCAGCTTTCACGGGCACATGAAAATCATACCGCAAACCCTCCAACTAGTCATCAGTCCATGTTCTCAACCACCTCATTCTTCTCATTCTCACACTCCAGGCCAATATTCTTCTGCCTTACTCACCCAGGACCAGGACACGCACACCGGAGACCACTCCGCTAGCCCTGAGTCTGATGACATCACTCAGAAGAGCCACCTTAGGCTCCTCCCCCTGCCTTGCCTTGTGTTTCCTGTGGAAAACAATAAAGGTCCTGAGCCACGCTTTCCCCTCGCTGCTGCTCCCTGCTGACCCAAACTGATGCTGCTCCATGTGGCCCTTTGTAGTGTGGCGTGCTCCCTTGTCCTAGGAAATGTAAGTGCTAACCATCGTCTTTCAATGACATTGACCCCTTTGTGCTCTCACTCAGTCACCTCCATAAATTCAAATCTTGTGAGTCCAATCGAGACAACTTTGAACCCCGCCCCCCAACACACACACACACACAACCCTCAGGCCTACCTTTCAAGAGGGTGATGGTCCTCACAGGTTGGTGCCGGCCCGGCTCATACGAGCTTGCTGAATTTAATCTGCAAGTTTAACACTAATGGTTTTTGCTCCAGTGGTGCAAGAGATACATTATTCATCTTGCCTGATGTGATCAGTGCTCTACATAGAATTTGAAAATAGTTGTTCAACAAACCACTTGTGGAAATGTTCATTGACTGACAGATTCTACACTGACTGAATTTACTGAAAGTACTTAGGTCTTAACTTGGTCACGTTCTTTTGTCATTCTTTCCCTGCTCCTCTCCCTCACCCTGGCCTTTACACCAATTCATGTACTTAGCAAATAAACTTGGGTCTACTGTTAATAACTAAATCTGGCTTGGCCAAATTAAAAACTAAAAACTCAGAATGAAGAGAAAGTTGTGCTTTTTCCCTTTAGGTTGGTTGCATGGTTTAGCTTAGGCTCTGAGCAAACGTTAGTTTAAGACTGTTTTTGCTTATTACAAAACATCAGGGGAACCCGGGATGGCTCAGCAGGTTAAGCGCTTGCTTTGTAGCCCCCAGGACTAAGGATCGAATCCCGGCTCCGGCCCAGGCGGACCCATAATGCTGAACTGGGGTGTGCTTCCCATGCTGAAGGCCCCCAGTTCAGTTCTTGCCCACCCGGTTCAGCCCCTGACTCTAGGGGGCGTGCCTCCTATTTAGGAGGCCCCCAGCTCAGTTCCAGCCATGTGCGGCCCCCGCCCACCTGTGTGGAATGAAATCACACCAAAAACTGATGACGTACAAACTACGGACACTGCTCTGGGCCCTTCCCCTTCTCTCATGCTTCTCTCTCTCTCTCTGACTCTGTCAAAAACAAAATACATCTTTAAACAAAACAAAACAAAACATCAGTAATTTCCTGGAGCTGGTTTTAACCCAAACACCTTAATTGTATTCGCAGGCAAAGATATGGAAAACAGAAAACCTAGTAAACTGAAAATGTACATTTGGTAGTTAATTCTATAAATGACAGTGCTGTCATCACCCAATTTGACCCAGAAGTCCCCAAAATGAGATTTGTCCATATTCCTGCATTTTTAGGGATACAAGGTGTAAAGATATGAATGTACTAGGAAGAAGAAAAATTGTGATATATGTATTACAGAACAAATTTAAGCCTTTAGTAATAAAAATAGATAACATGATGAAATTATGGGCAAATAAGACTAAGAAATGCCAAGCCATAAGGAATGAAGAATGTGTAAGGCTACTAGCGCAGGTAAGCTTTTACAGTAATTAAAACAAACAAACAAACAAACAAACAAACAAAAAGCACAGCCACGGCCTTAGTCAATAGTAGAGGCTGTTTATGGTTGGTTTCCAATAATTTCCCAAGGCTGACCCAATTAAGAACTCAAATTCTGAGCTCAAAAGTTTGAAAAGCATTTTAAAGAAGAAAACTCTAAAATAGCTGTTGGGGAATACTGACATTTTCTTTTCTATAGATTAACTATTGAAAAATCGTTTTAGTTGTATTATTCCACTTAGGCAAAGTGCCCTAGAAAACCAGAAGAATTAAAACACTTTGCTTTCATAACACTCTTGGACCTCTGACTACACGTGAAGTTAGGGAACTTCACTACATGTGAAGTTAAGCTGTTAAGAAACCATGGCTTACCAGTCAAGCAGAAGACTGGAAACTGTTTATGCAGAGTCAGGACAAAGAGTGTTAGTTATAAATGCTCTTGAGAATAGTAAGTTCTGTGAAGTCATGAGTGTCTAGAGGCTTTTGGATGCAAGTAATAGAAAGCTACAAGTGGCTTAAACAATGAGGACATTTAATTCTTGAACAAAACAGGAGTCTGGAGGGAGGCTGCTCCTGGGCTGCTAACAACAGTTAGGGACACTTCTTTGCCCATCTCTTGGCATTCCTTTTCCATAACTCCATTCACACAGCTATGAAATCTATTTTCAAACGAAAAAGGAATGATGTGCGGGGAGCCCTGGCATTACCTCAAGTCCTCACAGCAGGAGGAAAAAGAGGGTGACCAGCTTCTTCTTGTCTCCCCTGTTTTTTAACCAGGGAGGAATTTCCCCCCTGAAAAGCTTCCCCAAGGCCCTTCCCCAGACCTCTTCACATTTCAGAGCTGGGTCACCTGCCTATTCCTTTTCCCCCTGGAGAGGAGTTCAAATCAAGAATAATTCATTTTGTGGAGCTGGGCACACTCACTCTCTGAGGAACAAAACTGCAGTTTGGTCAGCAAGGAAAGGGGGTGAGCTGGGTATGTGAGATGGTTTGTGGACACAGCGGCCCTGGCTATGGCATTTGGAGACATTAGCAACTGAAAGGTAGGAGGACGTTGGTCCCAGTGCCAGAGATGGTCATTACCATTCAAAGGATGCATGAAAAAGGAACTACGCCTTTCGTTTGTTCTGTTGTTAAAATTGGGTAACGACCTCAAACTGAGTATCTTATGTGGCTTCATAGGAGTTAAGCCATTAGCACAGGTTCCTTCCCAGGAAATAAAACTTGGCCAAATTCTAACACAGTTTTTCATTAAATCTATTTTCAAGTAAAAAAAAAAAGAAGAAGAAATGATGTCTTGAAGTCCCTGGAATTCACCCCAAACTGACACAAATACAATAGGCCAAATGGCTGAGATCACTGACACCCAGCATTTGACCAAAGCGGATAAGCTTGCTCTCATGCTGTGATCAGAGCAGCAGCAAGCTGGAGGCTTTGTTCACAGCACAAAGCGCGCTGCATCCTAAAGGCAAGGCTCCTGGGAGGGGGCAGAGAGAGATGTTAGTAAACAGGGTTAGTAAATCCACTCAGGCAAGAGCCTCGAAAGTTCAGGACGTGCTCTCTTGTCTGTACGTTCATGGGATTTCAAAGGGTTGCAGTGAAAGGCTGGGCACTATAGCCCCATTTACCATGGAGAGCAGCAGCCATGCCGCCCGTCTCTGCTGAGACGGAAACTTTATGGCAGGTAGCTGCTCTAAACTGCTCCGAGTGAGCAGGCCTCCTGGGAGCAAGGACTGGGGAATCTTACCGCCCTCAGGGACGAGTGGAAGGCCGAGCTTCTGAGAGGTGGCCTGAGAGCCGGTATTTCCCAGTCCCTGGTGCCAGTGAAGAGCAGGAGCCGGAGGGTCAGAAGGGACTGTCTCCCCATTCCCGGTCCCCGTGGATGACACACAGGAATCCTCAACTCGATGACAGTTGACTTGAACAGAAGTGCTCCTCCACTTCCCCACGATCCAATCACTAAAGAATTAATATATTAGATTCTGTGCTAGCTCAGGGCAACTTGGTTTAAAGAAAGGATAAGAAAAAAAAGGGGGGGAGCAAGTTGAAGAGGATTCTATAAAGCTTTTTTTAAGATTTATTTTTATTGTTTTTGACAGAGATGAAGAGACAGAGACAGAGAGAATGGGGAGGGCCCAGAGCAGTCTTTATAGTTGCACGCCATCAGTTTTTCAACAAGGTTTTGTTCCACACAGGTGGGCTGGACAGGGTGGGAACCATGCTGGGCGTCTCCTGCATGGGAGGCAGCCCCTCAAGCCAGGGGCTAAAGGGTGAGGGGTGGGGCGAGAACCAAACCGGGGGCCTCCTGCATGGGAAGCGCACCCCAGCTCAGCATATGGGTCCACATGGGCCAGGATTCGATCCTCAGTCCCCAGGGCTGCAAAGTGAGCACTTCACCCACTGTGCCACCCAGCTTCCCCAAGGCTTGCATTTTCTTTTCAAACCTACTCGTTCCACACCTCTGCTGATGGCTTTGACTCAAACTTCACTGAGAAAACAGCTGCACATCTGCCCACGTGTTCCCGTGTTCTCTTCTAGTGGAAGCAGCATGCCTGCATTTACTTACTAAAGGCCAGTCCCCCTGTGTTCCACATCGGAGCCCCTCACCCTACAGCGTCTCAAGAATCCTGCTTTTCCTGTCCCCTCCTTTCTCTCTTGCCTCATCAGCCTCAAACCCTCCTCTCCAGGAGCACGCCTGCCAACACCCGGACATGCTCTACCCTTTGTCTATTGCTAACCCCCCGCAAACCATCCCCCTGCCTAACCTTCCAACAAACCCTTCTGCCTGAAAGTCTCCCACTAGCCTCCACCCATTCCTCTTGTCCCCTTTATGGCAAAACTTCTCAAGAGTAATCCAAACCTGCTTTTAAATGAAAGAGTTGCCAACCAAACTTTATCCTGTTTTTCAACGGCTCAGCAGCGTTTGCTTTCTTTTCTCTGCCTCCCAGCTGCTCTGCCACTGTAGTCTCTTGGTTTGTTCCTACCACATCCGCTTGCTCCATTCAGCCTGATTCTTTCCTTGGCATAGACACCATTCTTGGGCCCCCTCCTCGTCTCTTTCTATACTCTCTCTAGCCTAGGTGATTTACTCCAGTCCCCAGGTTTTAAATACCATCCATAGAGTGATGATTCTAAATTTATAAACATCTGCTGCCTCAAACTTTCTTCTGAGCTTCAGACACATGTAGCTAGTGGTTAACTTAGTATCTACCCAAAGGTATTGGGAGGGCATTTTGAACCTATGTTTCCAACATTTTATTTTTTACTTATTTTATTTATTTTGGTTTTCACATTATTCTGCCATTTTGAAATGTCCACCCCATTTTGGATATTTTAAAATTGGGTTGTTTTCTTCTTGTTGAGCTTTAAGAGTTTTCTGTATATTTGGGTAAGTTCTTCATCAGATATGTGTTTAGCAAATATCTTCTCTCCATCTGTGGCTTGTCTCCTCATTGTCTTGATAGTGCCTTCTGCGGAGCAGAAGCATTTACTTGCAGTCCAGCTCAATTCTTTCTGTTATGGATTGTGTCTTTAGTGTTGTATTTAAAAAGTCATCACCGTACTCAAGGCCAATTGGATTTTCTCTTTGGTTATCTTTCTAGGAGTTTTATAGTTTTTTCCATTTAGGTCTGTGGTCCATTTTGAGTTACCTTTCATGTAGAATGTAAGGCCTGTGTCTAGTTTCATGTTTTTGCAGATGGATGTTCAGTTGTTCCAGCACCATTTGACAAGACTGTCTTTGCTTCGTTGTATTGTCTTTGCTCCTTTGTCAAAGATCAGATAACTATACATATATGGGTCTATTTCTGGGCTCTCTATTCTGGTCGATTGATCTACTTGTCTATTCTTTCACCAATAACCTGCTTCCTTGATTACTGTAACTTTATAGTAAGTCTTAAAAGTCAGGTAGTGTCACCTACATTCAAAGTAGATTCTTGATTCCGACCTCCACACACATTTCATACCTGCTGCTCCCCGAAGTCTTTCCCATCTCAGTAAATGGCACCATCATATGTCCAGTTGCTCAGGCTAAAAACCTAGGAGCCAGTCTTGATTCTTGCCTTCCTTCCTCTCATCCAATCCTTCAGTGTGTCTTGTTACTTCTTCCTTCAGCAAGGAGGTCAAATCAAGTTGCAACTCCCCATTTCCACTTAGTCCATTTAAGAGTCAATATCACTGGTAATACTAGAGGGCTGAACTTTTTATTAAAAAAAAAAATGGATACGGCCATGGAAGAACTGATTCTGGGCAGTGGGCACACAATGCAACATACAGGTGGGGTACTAGGAAATTGTACACTTGAATCCTATATAATTTTACTAACCAATGTCAACATTTTGTTGTAAAACAAAAAAATGGAAATTAATATTTACTGTAGACTTTTTACATTCAGCTTTAAATGAAAACACAGCCAGTCTGAGCAAAGAGAGTTGTTTTGTTTTTAAATGAGATCTGTTGAAATCAGATGGGGATGAGATTTCAGGCTAAATTTCTTAGGAGGAAAGGTAAATCCCCAGACCTGCGGAATCCATGACAGTGGTCCCCAAGCCACATGTGGCTGTTGAGCACGACGCACATTAATTTCTATTGGGCAGTGCCGCCCTGGACAGAAATGCATGCTCGGTGTGGTTTTCTGGCCTCTGATATTCCCCTTTCCTGCTCCCAAGGTCTGTCTCCATCTGCCCTCTGCATGTCAGCCACCACATTGCTTCTTCCTCACAGCGGGCTCTCCCGTCTGGGGAGACTGAGTAAGATGGAAGATGGGCCAAGATCCCAGGTGATCTTTAAAAATATAAATCAGATCCTGTGCCCCTTAAAATAAAACCCTCTAGAGGCTATCCATTGAAGTTAGAAGATCCTGCATGACTGAGAATGTTTCACTTGTTAGTTTAGCTATCCCAGCCTCTGTCCATTCCTGAAAACACCAGGCTCTTTCCTGCCTCATAGTCTGTGTTTGCTGTTCCTTCTCCCTGGGATGCTTGGTTCCAACTTCTGTTCAATTCTTGATGCTTAAGTGAATACATGAAAGTTCTTAGATACGATGTACTTCTAGATGCAATCTTACATTGCCTTCAAATCTTTAAGTGAAAAATGACAAAACCATTAGCTGTAAGCCCATTTATGTAAAAATAATTGTAGATACATACCTATGTGTAAATATGGTAACTATTTGGAAGGAAACACACCAGTTAACTGAGGTTACTTCTGTGTGATCATACTACACAGTTCTGCCACTTTTGTTTTTTAATTTACAAAATACTTTTTTATTATTGTTAAATTTATTGGGGTGACATTGGTCAGTAAAATTTATAGGTTCCAGGGTGTACAAATTCTACATTACATCGTCTATGTGTTGCATTATGTGCTCACCACCCAGTCAGTTCTCTTACCATCACCAGCCACTTATTTTTTGCAAAGCAGTATTAGAAATCTTTCTATGCCAGCTCATATAGATGTACTTTATTCTTTTTAATGGCTGGAGGTATCTTTTGCATGGATGCATTATAATTCATTTCACTATTTTCCTATATTGATGGATATTTAAATGGCTTCCAATTGTTCTTGCTACTACAATCGAATCTTATTACAGCAGATACAGATTTCAATAGATCGTAGAAATAATTTACCTTCTCATCTATGGGAATCCATTTTTTTTTTTATCAGTTTCTGAAATAATATATCCTGTTCAATTGTGAAATGTGGCCATCTTAAGCACAAACACATTTTTTGTATGCATTTTATATATTAATATCATCTCTAAGCAACATCTTAAAAAATTTAAGGTACATAAGCACTTTATGAAGACTCAATGTTGCCAAGTAATGCTTTGTGCATATGATCTATACCAAACATTTATTTGAAAAATACATTTTTTCTTTTTTAAATTGAGGTACAGTTTATATAAAGTGCACAAATCTTGCTTGTACAGTTTGATGAAAGTTTACATATGTATACATCTGACTAACCGTCATTCCCCCAGATAAAAACAGAACATTTTCTACACCTTAGAGGGATGAGGGACAGCACATTTTCATTGAGTAGGAGATAGTTTTTATTTAGGAGATTCTTTTCAAGCTGTTTTATTTTTATTCAAATTTCCACATTCCTCATTTCTTTAGATCCAATACTCCTTTATGATTCTTATGGTAATAATTTGGAGGAGAGAGAGAAAGGTGAAGAACCTAATCACGTGGGTCTGTTGGGTATTTTCTCACCTCTGATTTACTTATTTTTAGAAATTGCTCACGGATATTCTAGGCTGGATTAACGGGAAAACCATGGCTTGGTGAAGGCTTTCCGGTTTATATAAATCGAAGCTGACAGGATTTTCATACTACTCTCCCAAACTTGTTTCTATTCATTCATGCCAATATGGGTCATTTAATACAAATAATGCTATACTGCATTGATTCTGAAATTATGAATTTTTTTTTTTTTTTGACAAGAGGAAATAATGAGCTGTGCAATTTTGGGGAAGCAATTTAAGTTGTGTCCTTACAAGAAAAGAAACAATGAGAGAAAACAAGATATAATAATAGATACATAAAACAATGAGAGAAGTTGGCTGTGGCCAGATCAATGGCTTCAATTGCCAAGTTAAGATGTTTGGTCTTCTTTACCCTTTTTCTCTTTTTGGGGGGGTTGTCTAAGAACTCCTACAGTGTTGAATAGAACTTTGTGGCTACTCTGGAAATTTAAGAATAATTTTCTGTCAGAAAATGAATTTCAACTTCCAAATAACTAATTTATAATTTACGTAACATTTGCAACAGTTTCTTATTTTATGACTCATAGTTCTGGCTAGCATTTACTAAACTTTTCTGTTCCTCAGTAACTTCAGAATAGATGAGTTGAACAAGATATTCTCAAATGACATTTTCAGTTCAAAAAATTCAATGATTTACATGAAGTCTTAGCATGTTACTAGCAAAATGTCAACAATTATCACTCAATGCAGCAATCTCCTCTTTCAGAATATTCTTTAGCAACATTGAAATATTAATATTTCGTCTGCAGGACAGGTATTTAAATGACCACAGAAAACTTGCTCCATAATTTTCTTGTGTGCAATACATAAGAATCGGGCCTGTTAATCATGCTTACTTTTAGGTGATGTTAAAGGGAACTATATAGTAACTTACATTTATGGTGTGGCTATTACAGATCTGGAGCTCTCCTAGTCTTTTCATACTAAACCATTCAATTTGTACATAAATATGATCCTCATTATACATATGAAGAAGGCTCTGCAGCAGGAAGAGTAACTTGCACAAGGTGACATCTAACTGGGGGAAGTGGTATCTGAATCAAGATTAGAAACTCTTTCCTCCCTATAAAGCTGTGCTCACAACACTGAACAGAAATATAAGCTCCAAATGAGGTTCAAAGAAGTGCAGAAAATGTCTGTACTTGCTAGGTTAAAAAGCTAAGCTGCTACAACAGAAATATGGTAGCTCAGATAAAGTCACTGAAGTTTCTCTCATGTCCAGTCCCAAGGTAGCAGCCAGGTACCTGGAGTTTAAGGCAGTGTTCTGCCGTATTGCTGCTCCACTGTCCCCTAGCCTGCTGTCCTTGTATACATTATGAATGAATTCCCAGGAAGAAAAATGGCTCCTGAGGGGAAGCACAGCTCCATGTCAAGGCCTAGATCTGGAATCAGCCTTCATTCACACTCCACTGGCAAGAAGTTAGTCATGTGACCTAACCCCAGCTCCAAGGAGGCTGGGGACTAGCCTGCAGCAGGACAATCAATGCCCAGCTCTAGTCTTATTTAAATTACAAAGAAGGAAGCATTCTGGTAGACAACTAGCATACCCTCATATAATGTCATTCTCAGAGTAAAATCAACATTGAATGGATAAAATAATCTGCAAAAAACCTTTCAGTTTATAGTCATGATCTGAAGAGTGTTTTACTAAACTATATCAAGACTACAGAAGTGTTATCAAAATGTAATTAAATAAAGATGTGATCTATTCCTTATACTCTAAGGCAAACAAGTTAGTTTCTTTTACTAGAAAAAAAAAAAGGCAAAAAAGGGCAGTTTGCATGAAGATTAGGAGAGTCAAAGAACATACCACAATTTATCCATTTTTTCCACACTCCAGTGGCAACAGAATGTACTGAGCTCACTGGATGGGCTCTGTGGGCCTTTGAATGCTGGCCACATACTAGGCACCTTATGAAGGTTTCTTCCCTCCTTAGTTGCTTGCCAATGTGCAAAAACAACTCTATCATCCATAACAAGAAAGCAGATGCAGACATGCTCCCTTGGAATGGCACAAAACAAGCCAGTCTGGACTGGGAAGCAGGCATTCAGAGTGAAAGGAGCTGGAACTGAGAATCCCGCCTCGTGTGACATGCTTCATTAAGAACTCTGTTGCACATCCTACAGCTTGGAAATCTGAGGTGCTGAGTGGCCAAATCTCGTCCTTATCCCTCATTCTTATGTGTCCTTAGAAGAAACACCATAATTATTTGTTCATCTTTTCACTGTGACCATACAGAGGCAGGACTAATGAACTGAGTTCCTGAAGTATCCTCAATTAGGAACATCCATTAGAAGTCCTGGAAGTGATTTCTTAAAGAACAGTTACATTGGTCTCTTCTAATTTTACATTCACCAAGCAACTTTCTGTGCTACAATTTTGTCTCTTGAGTGGATATAGACATTAGAAGAAAGCACTCCCTTATAAACTAAAAAGAATGACTAATATCTACTAAGCACTCGTAAGTCACTAAGCAGTTTAGCCTTTTACATGTAAAAATTCTTTTAACTCTCACGGCAACCCTATGTTGAGGGAGGTCCTATTATCCCCATACTACAGCAGAGGAAACAGGCTAATCAGGGGTTACACAATTAGGAAGTGGAATAGCTAGGATTCAAACCCTGGCCTCCTGACTCCTGAGTACAGGTCTTAACCACCATTTAAGTATCAGGAACATCTTCTACTGTAAATGAAAGAACTTGCATTCTAGTTTACAGATTAGATTCTTCCAAGTTTGGAAAGTGTTGCCACATTAGCTGAGCTGAAAAAATCAAGTCACCAGACCTGCAAAGCCAAAGACCAGATAGGATGCATGGTTTAAGAACTCTGAGAAGTGCTGCCTATGTGGTCAGGTAGGTCTCTTCTTTTTTCCTCTTTCCCAATTACAACATGGAGCTTTTCACTGAGATACTAATTTTTAAGTGGTTCAGGATGTTCAAAGACCATGAATGCAATTCAGTTAGGAGGCAAAGAATTCACTCTAAAAGTCAAACCCAGCTCCTTTATTCTATTGCCACAGTATATTTTTACAAGCTTGAAATAGATGAGATCAATTTTCCCAGCTAAAGCCATTTGCCATTAAAAATGATAAACATTCCTGAAGTCTCTGGCAAAATAAAAAAGAATATTAAATGTATTTAAATAGACTAATCAGAAAAATATAGGAGAAAAGAAAATAAAGAATTTTGTGTCTGTGACTCTTTGAGAGAGGACAGAATATTTACAAAGGAGCTTTGAGAATATAACACAAAATACAACTAGAGATAAACATCAACCTGGATTTAAATGCAGTAGAGTTGATTCATCATAAGTAAGCCTTACTCCCCAGATGGAGCTGGCAAATAATAAGTGATCAGAAACTTCACAGAGAAGCTATGTTAACGATGAAAAGTATTTGTGTTTTTTGAGGTGTTCTGGTTCTTATCTGAGCACGCCCAAAGTGCAAGTTATGAAGGTAACATGATTAAACTAAATGCTATTGCAAACTTTTTTCAAGCTTTGGGCAAAAAATAAAATCTCTTTTTTAATTACAAACTTAATTAAGATGGATTTACAGATTGGTGAAAAAATATCCACTTATAATCCTAAAACATATTAATTATTGCCAATATTAAACATAAAGATATAGGCACATACTCAATGATTTGTATGTAAACGTTCTTAACATTCTCAAATTTTGTAGAAAATACAATTTTTTACATGTATATGGAATATTGCAGATATTCTAACCAAATTAAATATTTTTAGCACTTAATTTCAGCCATTAATGAATGCAATTACTAACTTTTTCTTATTAATGGTTCTGTTCTGCAATGTGCAATTATCACACTAGAAGTTAGTGAAAGTAAAATTATACAATCTTAAAGGCTTTTAAATGAGATTTAAAACTTCAAAAATCCACTGAAATCTATATATGCCTCCAACATAGAAATATGACAAGCATTTTCACAGCAAACTTGGTCAACTGCATCTGCATCTGAGTTTTATTAGTTCTTTAAAAAAACAACTTTTTATTTAGTTTTATTCTTATTTCTCTGTTGTTCACTAATTTTTATGTTTGCAAAAGAATATATTACTATAGTTCATCCTTATCCACGGCTTTGCTTTAGATACCTGCAGTCAATTGCAGTCCAAAAATATTAAATAAAAAAGTCCAGAAATAAAAAATTAAGTTTTAAATTATGAGCCATTTTCAGTAATGTGATGATGAAGTTTCATGCTGTCTCACTCTGTCCTGCTTCGTCCAGCGTATCCACACTGCTTATGCTACCCACTTAATTGCCACCTCAGTTATCAGATTGGTCATGAAAGAGAGACCACATTTACATAACTTTTATTACAGTATATTGTTATGACTTCTATTTTATTATTGTTGTTAACCTCTTAGTGTATCTAATTTATAAATTAAACTTTATCATAGGCATGTATGTATAGAAAAAAAAAATAGTACATATCGGGTTTGGTACTAGCCACGGTTTTAGGCATCCACTGGGGGTCTTGGAATGTATACCTTGAGGATTAAGGGGAACCATTGCATTTGATTCTCAAAAAGAACGTACTCAATTAAAAGCTTCTAAATTATATTCATTACTCAACTAAATCCTTTTTAAACATCCTTTCCTATGCATAGCCAAATCTCCTTTAAAATCATTCTTTTCTTGCCTACTGTGCTACATTAAATTTCAATGTTAAGTTTATGTGTGTTTTAATACTTCCTTAATTGTAATGTAACATCATAATACAGTAGCGTAAAAGGCTAACCTAGGATGAATCTGGATTCCATGGAAATGGCCCTGTCATCACAGAGGAGCACACAAAGGCCAAGGATGACCATAAGGGAGGGCTTGCAGGAGTGTTAACACGGGAGAGACACGAAGGGTTTAGGGATGAGAGAACTCTGTCATCACAAGAGAAGAAGGCGAAGTGTCAATTGGCTTCCAAATAACTAATCTGTCATTATTTTGTTTCAAAAATTTCTACTACAATTTTACAAAGTGTTTAAATTCTACATATTAAAAATTCACCCGGTCTAAAATATTTTAATAGCAAATATGAAAAAGTTTTATAATTTTCAAGGTCTAATCTCTTTAGTAATAAACTTTTATACTCACTACTGAATTTAAACAAAAATATAATCCACCAGGCATGAATGCGTTAGTTTTCATAATAATTTCATAATTTCAAAAGGAAGATTAAAATTAAACACTCTCTTCAATGTGGTCACAACAACAAAAAAAAATTCCTTAATTTTTGAAGCAGAAATTTTTTTTAGCATTATTTTCTTTTTGGTCCTAGTCAGTCACCCATGTTATATCCTTTGTAACATCATTGCTATCATCTTTCACTAAATGTCCATCTACAAATTAATTAACTTTCTTGTGACAAATCCCTGGAATACCATTCTACTATTCCCATGAAAGACTCACTTTTAAAATACAATTGCAGCTGCCCCACACTGCCAGTTACTGTGTCATACACACGCCTTAAAATTCTGTAATCAGCAACCACCAGGTGCCGTATCGCATTCAGCACACTACAGTCAGTCAATACAGACATCCCCAAACACACCAAGGCTGGTTTTGTCAAATGTTTTATTGAGTGTAGACATCTGGAGTACTGTAAAACATGCATTATCTGTAGATTCAAAAAGGAGCAAGCCACATTGTCCTTACTGTCAAATGTGTCAGGCTTGGCATACATGATGGAGATTAATGAAGTATCATGAGAGTAATATGGTTTCTGAAAAGCTTCTACAATTTGGAGTAGGGTCTTAATCACGTGAAAAGCAAAGCTGCTCACATCAGTGAACTTGCATTTCAATGGGGGTACAGAGTATTTTAATTTTGAAACAAATAAAAATAATTGTTTGTAGAAGATTCCCATGCCCTCAACTTTGTCTTCAGTTTTCAGAAATTTTAATTTAAAAAGAAATCATATGCCTTTTGGAAATTGTACATTTATGTGAGTAATAACTAAAATTTATTTTTTCTTCGGTTGCTGAGGTGTATTAAATTTGAAGAAGATAATATCTCCATCTTCAACAATGTAATTTCTGCCTTGTTGTCTGTACTTTCCAGCTGCCTGCAAACAAGAAATAGAGGAAATGGGTTATTTTACAATGAAATCCATAAGGTCAATGGTAAAAATAGATGCAAAAAGTACTATACTTCTTAGTTCATATTTAAAAAATATCTATATATCTATCTACATATGAAGGCATACAAGTTCAAAACTAGACTTTGAGAGAGGCAAAATGTTCCTCACTTGGGCAGAACTAGATTTTCCATACAGACAAAATCATAATGTATTCTCCACTAAATTGTTGGTACATAAATGTAGTTATACCAGTATCATTAAGTTCATTACATGCCGTTTATGGTACATTTCCGATATGTCTGCAAACATCCAGCAAGTCACTGTAACAAAACAGATTGAACCAGGGAGGGGGAGGCTGGGGGTGGGGAAACTATATAACTAGTTTAAAGCTTCTTTATTTATTTAAGGAAATTCTTTGGTGATACTGGTGATGTCAAAAAGATAGTTTGCTACAAGAATAACTACTATCAATTGTAATGCACAATTTTTTAATTATTTCCTTGTGTTTTATTTAGTCTTGACAATGAGCATACATACATAGTGGCGTGTACTAGAATTCATCAAGAAGAAGATTACAGGAGTACTGAGAGTTTAGTTCCAGACCACCACAATAAAGTGGGTATTGCAATAAAGTGAATTGTAATCTTTTGCTGGTAGAGACTCTGGGCCTTGAATTTGTAAAAAATGCAACAACTGTGAAGTGCAATAAAGCAAAGCCAATTCAACGAGAGAGGCCCCTACTGACTAATGGTCCTAGTTACAAGTAGACTCTAACAGGTTGGAACTGCAAAGACAGATATTTTTTTCCACTCATATATTAGTCAGCAAAGCAACTGATTCCACCTGCTGGTATGCAGATCCAGACTTGCGATCAGCCTGTAATTCTAATACAAACAAGTGGCAGTTCCAGAGACTGAGGCTCACCCCACAGCACAGCACAGCACACATACTTCACCTGAAGCACAACACTCTCATCAGCACCTACGCTTAACACTGCACACACTGACCCAGCTCCACGTGACCCCACCGTCCACCACTTGACAAGGACTTGAGGATCCTTTGGAAAAAATTCTCAAAAGTGTTTTCCTTCTTGTTAGAATTTATTAAGAGCATGAAACCTTTGCTCAACAAGATTAGTACTTTTCTTTAAAGCTATGGATAAGAATGTTCAAAGTCAAGTGTAATTATATTATCAGAAAAAACATTAATGAAGATCATACAACTGAGGTTAAAATCAACAAACCAGATCATAGAGCCCTAGAAAACATACTTTCCAATATCTAGATGACATATAAAATAATCACCTACTAATATTGTGTGCTATTAAAGCAAAACTAATTTTTAAAAAGCCATGATACTTTAAAAATTCTAAAAGTCTTTTTCCTCTCATGATTTTTATAAAGACATGTACTATGTTGAAGGCCATATGCTTATTTTGAGAATATAAGGTCCACTGTTATAAAGCTATACAGACAATTTAAATAAAATACATACTGACATATTATTATAAGTTTATATATTTTGTTACCACTCAAGTTTACTATTAATTAAAGGTGACAGTGTTCCTTTAAATTCTCTAGAGACCATTTAATCCATTTCCACTGCTATCAGAAACACTGGTTGAAAAAAAAATCAATACCCATTTGTGAATCTTGAGTATGTATTAAACAAGACACGTCTAACCAGTTCATTTGCACTTGAAAGCAGCCATCTGTAGAAGCCAGCTTTGCCTAAGCAGATATGATTGCTAATAATGTGATATCCCTGTAGACTACAAAGCCCACACAGAGCTATTCAGTATATAGTTCACAGCACTAGCATTAAATTAGTTATGCTGCACTGGTGTTAGAAATACATATACATACATACACATATACACAGTCTTGCTCTCAAACCTAAAACCTACTTGATAATATGCAAGTAAATATTTGTTGAATAAGAGCATAAGACAATTCCTAAGTACTTTATTTACTTGGGGTTCAAATTTTGAAATGTTAGTTGTAGAGATTAAAAACCACATATAACGCTTAATGGTATTTTAAGCTGAAAATCATAGGCCAATCCTTTCCAATTTATAGTACAAAAACTCCTAGTTTGTGTTAAGCATTTCTACAAACAGGAAATATTATTTTATTGTACATTGTAAGGTTTCCATGTATTATTAAAGAAAACATTCACAATTTATATATATCTTTCAAGACTATTATAACATAGATATTTAAGGATTAGTGAAACAGGCTTATCAAGAGAGTATAAAAAAGCAGCATCTGATTTCTGAATTCCAGGGATAGAAAAAAAATCCTTATTTTAATCATCTTTACCTATACCAACATGATGTAGCACGCTGGAAAATAACCTGAGATTTTCAAGTCTAATTAATATTCCTGACAAAGTTCAATCTCAGTATTTGCATACCTATCTATCGATACAGATGACATCATGGAAAAGTTAATAACATTTGTAAACTGTAACTGCTCTCATTCCTTTTTAAAAAACAAAATGGCTCATTCCACATTGAATCAATTATACCAAGATTTTCCCCCACCTCTTCTTGGGGTTCCAAAAGTTCTACAGAAGTCCTGTTGTTCAGTATGATCTTTCCAATGATACCAATGAGAATAAACTAAACTTGAAATAAACTTTCCTGGATTCCTTTCAAATTATGACATAGTAAACAAAAGAGAGACTTCTTGAAATTCTTTAACATTTTCTATGGTAGTTTCAAATATCATATTAAATTAAAGATAAGGAAGCTTTCATACATCAGTTTAATCACTTTACTTATACCTATCGATTTGAGAAGACATATTTACCAGATTCCGCTAAATAAAACCTAATAAAGCCAAACAAAATTAAGCCTGAAAGAGAATATACATTTAAATTTATTTGCACCACTATGTATGGTCATTTATTACTCATGTATAACATTTCTCCACTATTAGTGGCTGCAAATCAAATTACTTATTAGCTAAAATAAAGCACAATTTTGGACCTGCCCTCTAGTGTTGAGAAAGCAAATCAAATTCCCAAAGATTAAAAAAAAAAAAAAAATTACAACCATGAAATTTCAATAAAGACTGGTTTTATTTAATTAAGTTTCTGTCACTTTCCTTGAATTAATCATAAGTATATGCATCCAATGTCTATTTTAGATATTCATATGTAATAAGTATATTTTCATTGGCCATCAGTAAACAAATTATTTAAAACTAATTTATTTGCAGTTTTAGAAAAACACCACAAAATTACTGAATGGCAATTCACACATTTAAAAAATTATCTAAAAGCATGTAAAGAACTACAGCTCTTCAATCAGTTGATAGTAACACTAAACCCTGATACACAGTTTAAGACAGTTATTCATTTTAATGAGTATCTTCATATTAGTAAAAATAAAAAATATGAAACTAAAATAATTCCTTACCTTGACTGCATTTTCAGACCCTTCCTCTTTAAAATCTTCGTATTTCATTACTTCAGCCATAATAAATCCTTTCTCAAAATCTGTGTGAATCTTTCCTGCAGCTTGAGGAGCCTTCGTCCCTTTCTTTGCAAAGAAAGACCAGAGAAAACTAATTGCATTTAAGATGGTTGATTGTAAACACAGTTTTTTTTTCTAATCTGCATTTGGGGTCAACTTAAACTTAGTTTAATATCAGTTAAGATGTCAGATACACAATTAGTACATTTTCAACACTGAACATTATC
>PVKE010027963.1:0-21243 GCA_004027555.1 Craseonycteris thonglongyai | reverse complement strand
AATGCATTGTTGTATTCTGTTAGCTAAAATTTTATTTAAGATTTTTGCATCAGTGTTCATCAGTGAGATTGGCCTATAGTTTTCCTTTTTGGTATTGTCTTTCCCAGGTTTCGGTATTAGGGTGATATTAGCTTCATAGAAAGAGTTGGGTAGTACTGCCTCCTCTTGAATTTTCTGGAGTAGTTTGAGGAGGATGGGCGTTAGTTCTTCTTTGAATGACTGGTAGAATTCATTGGTAAAGCCATCTGGTCCAGGCCTTTTGCCTTTGGGCAATAATTGGTTAATTGTTTCAAGTTCTGTATTGTTGATTGGTCTATTTAGGTTATCCAAATCTTCTTGGTTCAGTTTAGGTAAACTATATGTTTCTAGAAATTTGTCCATTTCCTCTAGGTTGTCAAATTTGTTGGCATAGAGTCTTTCATAATAATCTGTTATGATTGTTTGTATTTCTGCAGCATCAGTTGTAATCTCTCCCCTATCATCCCGTATTCTGGAAATATGAGATTTTTCTCTTTGTCCTTTGGTGAGCCTAGACAGTGGTTTGTCGATTTTATTGAGTTTTTCAAAGAACCAGCTCTTTGTGGCGTTAATTTTGTCTATTGTTTTTCTATTCTGAATTTCATTAAGTTCTGCTTTGATTTTTATTAATTCTTTTCTTCTGCTGGCTTTGGGGGACCTCTGTTCTTCTTTTTCTAGCTCTATAAGATGAGATGTGAGGGTGTTTACTTGTAGTTTTTCTTGTTTCTTGAGATAGGCCTGTAATTATATAAATTTCCCTCTTAATACTGCTTTCGCTGTGTCCCAGACATTCTGGCACGTCGTGTTTTCGTTGTAATTCGTTTCTACAAATTTTTTAATCTCTTGTTTAATTTCCTCTTTGATCCAGCTATTTTTTAATAGCATGTTGTTCAATCTCCACGTATATGTGGTTCTCTCTGCACTTGATCTTTTGCAATTGATCTCAACTTTCAACGCTTTGTGGTCTGAGAATACACTTGGTATGATTTGGATGCCCTTAAATTTGGTGAGGTTGGATTTAAGTCCCAGGATATGGTCTATCCTTGAAAATGTGCCATGTGCTCTAGAGTAAAATGTATAGCCCTTTGTTGTAGGATGGAATGACCTGTAAATGTCAATTATGTCCATTTCCTGCAATGTATCATTTAAAGCTGCAATCTCCTTATTTAGTTTCTGCTAAGATGATCTGTCCAATGTTTTCAAGGGGGTGTTTAGATCCCCTAGTATAACTGTATTTTTGTCAAATTCTCCTTTTAGATCTGTTAGTAGTTGCTTTATAAATTTTGGTGCTTCCTGATTCGGAGCATATATATTGATGAATGTGATGTTTTCTTGTTGTATTGTCCCTTTTATCAAGATCTAATGTCCATCTTTATGTCTTATTATTTTTTTTATTCTGATGTCTTTTTCATCAGAAATCAATATGGCCACTCTAGCTTTTCTCTGACTGCCATTTGCCTGGAGTATTGTTTTCCATCCTTTTACCCTGAGTTTGTGTTTGTCCCTGTGGCTGAGGTGTGTCTCTTGTAGGCAGCATATGGTTGGATTTTGTTTTTTAATCTAGTCTGCTACCCTGTGCCTCTTTATTGGTGAATTCAGTCCATTTACATTCAGGGTGATGATTGATATACGAGGATATCCTGTATCCATTTCTTCTTTCCTTTTTATTTTTTTGTTGTCCCAACTTTTCTCCATTTATTTTGATTTCTGGATTCAGGTTGGATAGCCTCCTTTAGTATTTCCTGGAGTGCTGGTTTTGAGCTGGAGAATTCCCTCAGCTTCTGTATATCTGTAAAGGCCTTAATTCCTCCTTCATATCTAAAGGTTACTTTTGCTGGATAGTTAATTCTTGGCTGGAAATTTCTCTCTTTTAATAGTTTGAAGATTGGGCTCCACTCCCTCCTGGCTTGCAGAGTTTCTGCTAAGTCTGGTGACAGCCTGATAGGTTTTCCTTTGAAAGTTATGTTTTGTTTTTCCCTGGCAGCCTTGAGAATTTTTTCTTTGTCATTGATCTTTGTCATCTTCAGAATAGTGTGCCTTGGAGAAGATCTGCTAGGTTCTAGGTAGTTAGGGCTTCTGCTTTCCTCTTGGATTTCGGGCTGTAATTCCTTCCACAGGTTAGGGAAATTTTCATCCACTATTTGTTTTAGTAGACTCTGAGAAGATTTCATCTCACTTCCTTCTGGTACCCCTATTATTCTAATATTGTTCTTTCTGATGGAGTCAGAAAGTTTTTGTAGGGCTCTTTCATTTCTCTTGATTTTTTTTTTTTTTCTTTCTTCTTCCCTCTGTGACAGTTCCATGTTTGTATCTTCGATTTCACTCATCCTTTCCTCTAGCTGGTCAGCCCTGTTTCTTATGCTGGTCAGTTCTTTTTTCAGCTCTCCCATGATGCCTTTCATTTCAAGGAGTTCCTTTTGGTTCTGCTCTAGCTTCTCAATTTTGTTGGTAAAGTACTCATTTTGCTCAGAAAATTTCTAGTTGAGGTCATTTAACTGTGTCTGGGTACTTTGCCAGCATTGAGTGAGCTCACTGAGTGTCTTGATTAATGCAGCCCTGAATTCTGTTTCACTTCGATTTGATTCCAAGCGTGAAAAGTCGTTTACTAAAGACTGCCCATGATCTTCTGGAGGGGCTTTGGATTCTGAGGTGTGCATTGTGTTTGATGTGGTTCTTTTTGCTTTACGCATGAGTCTGTTTTCCCTCTGTGGGTTTGCCTATCAGATGGGCTTTTCTTTATTTTTTCTTTTGGACTCAGTTGTGGGAGAAGGAGATTTTGGGAGAGGGTTGGGGGAAGCAGACAGCTTCTCTGTCCTGGGGCACTTCAGGTTGCTGTCTTATCTGTGAGATAGCAGGGTTGTAAAGGTGTGGCCAGGGGTGGGGGCATGTGAGTAGGAGCTAGGGCAGGCCTGAGACACAATAGCAGATTCCTCTTTCAGCAGGAAGGCTGGTGGTTCAGTGTGGGCAGGGCGCAGGAGCTCTGGTCTTTTTCTCCTCCGCCTGGCTGCCCCTCCTTCAATAGTATCTGTAAGCCACACCCACAGGGCAGCACTTGGATGGGCTGGGGCTTGGCAGAGGCCCCTGTAGGCCACGCAGTCCCGCACGCAGGCAATGACACCACGGCAACCCGGTCGGCAGCCCAGTTGCGTAAGCAGGCTTCAACGCCCCAGAGGCCCGGTGGGCGGGATGACAAAAGCCCAGCTGCGCGCTCGTGAGCAGGCAGCAGCACCACAGGAGCCCGGCGGGCAGGGCGCTGAAAGCCCGGTAACGCCCTGGCGAGAAAGCAGCAGTGCCACCGCAGCCTGGTGGGCGGGCGCCGAAAGCCCAGCTGTGCACTTGCACGCCGGCAGCAGCCTGGTGAGCGGGACACCAAAAGCCCAATTGCACACTGGCAAGCAAGCAGCAGCACCGGAGCGGCTCGGTAGGCGGGGCGCCAAAAGCCCAGTTGCACGCTGGCAGCGTTTTCCCGGCGGCCTGGTGGGTAGGGTGCCAAAAGCCCAGGTGCGTGCACGCATCGGTGCCACAGCGGCCCAGTGGGCGGGGCGCTGAAAGCCCTGCGCGCACAGGCCGTAGCTCCGGTGGCAGCTGCTCTACGCTCCCGGCTCTGTTGAGACCACCGGATTCACTCCAAGCACGTCCAATGCAGCTATGCCCACTCAAGCCCCAGCCCTCACTCCAAGAGCCCTGTCCTCAGAAGGCGCTCCCTCACAGTCAATCTCCTCCATAAATCAGGGGTGCTGAGCTGTTGCGGGCTGACGCCCTGCTCTCACCCCGCCCGCTGAGAAGTGCAGCCGCCCCGCTCCACAGTCCCTGTTCCCCTTTAGGCTCTGTGATCTGATGAGGGCACTGCGTGCTGTCCCTTGAGTTCGGATGTTAAACTGTCCACAGTCTTGTGGGGATTCCACGCTCCCTAGGTCTCGGCTTCCAGCCCGCCCTCGACCCAGCTCCACTGTGACCGTAGTCCCCCAACCCCCCTTTGTTTTTGCCAGCCCCGGGCCGCGCTCCGAGTCTCTGTCCCTGAACCACTGCTTCCCTTTTCCTCTCCCGCTCTCCCCTTTTTTCTCTAACCTTTGGGTGTTGTTCTGCGTTGTGTGGTTCTCTTAGTTGAGGTTTCTTCTCAGGGTTGCCCCTGTGGATTCCGCTCTGTTCACAAGGCCCTTCCCAGGCAGTTATCGGTGTTCTCCTCTCATGCCGCCATCTTGGATCTCCTCCCTTTGTACCTTTCTACCACCAAATTCAGGGTCAGAACAAGAGTTATCTTCTTTGTGGATGCATCTTCAAAAAGACCGTAACCAATTGTAAAATCTAGAAGAATACTAGTTCTACCACTATGCACTGAAGAATGTACAGTAAACATAGGTTTCTCATGACTTAGAAATTAAAACGATTCATTAAGTCATTTTTTTTAAAGATTTGTTTGAGAGAGAGAGAGAGAGCGAAAGCAGGGGAAGGTTCAGGGCAGTCTTTAGTTGTACATCATTAGTTTCAACATAGTTTTGTTCCACTCAGGTCAATGTAGGGACGCATAGGATGGGAACCTAACTGGGGACCTTCCATGTGGGAGGCTTACCCCAGTTCAGCATATGGGTTTGAATGGGCCAGGGCTGGGATTTGATCCCTGGACCTTGCAGTTGCAAGGTAAGCACTCAACCTGTTGAGCAATCCCGGCATCCCCTATGAAGTCCTTTTTGACTTTAGATTTAAAAATCCTGGTAGAGATAGCAAGTTCAAAACAAAGCTACTTGGTCCATGTTTAGCCTCTAAAGCACTCTGGTCACTCAGTTATCTATCATCATCATGAGGTGCTGTATGCAGGAGGTGGATAATATTCATAAGGATTTTTCTTTTTATGAACTGTCGAGTTTCTCTATAGGAATGCAATGTTGGGCTGAGATAAACTTTAGTCTTAAGGGACAGTGTGCTAGGACTCAGGACAGGAAAACCCAGCTGTATAAGCTGAAGCCCTTGACATAGAAGAGCCCAGATTTCTGTGAGGAAATACACAGGGACATCAAGAAGCAATCCAGTAAGTGCTATTTCACAGTTCTGATGTATTAGGTCAAAATGATCAAAGTGGGTATTACACTTCCACAGCCATTTTTAGTATAATGTAAGGAGCTTCTGAATGAGCCAACTGAAAAGATAAAATTCTGTCCTGGTTCCTAGTTTGTAAAAAGAACTGCCTGTTGCATGGCTTCTCTGTTTAATTAGAAAGCGTAGAAATTCTAGTCTCCATTACCTTCTGACTTCTGATGCTAATGGGCTATATGGTTCCAGAATCTTCCATAAGTGACTCAATGCTATGTGTAATTAAGAAGACATATGCTTCCTGTACAAAGTCATCGTTAGATCTCCTTTGCATGGCAAAACCCAACATGGACTAGATTGCCATATCAGCTTTTATCTGCCACCAATAAACTTTAGAAGTGCTTAATAAAATTTGGAGAAAATTATGATACACCTTAGAGTGTTCAAGAGAACTACATGTACTCTTCTAGCTTATTTTGAGGCTCCCCGAGAACTTAGCATCTTGTCACTCCCATATCCGTCTTCCCATCAACAGGTTTTTATGGTAACAGTTTGACCAGATATCAGGCAAAGCTAAATTCTCCTTAGAATCTTTTTACTCTTTCTGAAATGTATGTATTCTAGAACAGTGTTCCAGTTCATTGATTTCCAGATGTCTCACAGGAAACTAATTTTTTTTTTTCTATTAACCTGTCTTTGTAAAGCAAGAATGGCAGGTGTATGCTCAAACAAATGTGAGTCATTGATATGATTTTATACATGAAGGGGACAAAAAGGCAATTCATTTTTTTTGTTTTCACGTGTTGAGGATTGATGTCTTTGATCTTAACTCAAATCAGCTATAGAAGTAAGTCCTTTATTTTGAGTCCTCGTTGTGCTTCAAGGTGCTGAAGGATGGTCACACCTAATTCCTTGCCTCTGTTGTGTTCAGTAATTGTCAGAAACCCTGGCCAGAAGTCACATGGAGGGGTTCGGCATGTATCAGAATCCACTGTAGGTAGTGGGAATTTCAAAACTTAAACTAATGTGAAAAGAAAAGGGATGTATGAATACATGAGTTAATTTTATTTCTTCTGTAACAACATGTGTTAGATTGCAGCAATGACCATTATTGTGCAAGCCTTGACCTATTCATGTCTTTAGCATGTAACTTCATAATAACCCTCTGCTGAGAATGGGGAAAGCTTCTCTCCCTTTTGATTCTGGCCATGGCTATGTGCGTTGGTTTGGCCCCATGTGCCAGTTCTGAGCCTAGGTTCCAAGATACCGTGCGTGCCTTTGATTGAGAGCTGTGCTTCTGCCATAGCCAGAGAAAGGAGACATTCCTGGCAGTCCATCATTTCTAGGAGAAAGCAGAGAGACATGGGGGCAGAGCCAACTCACAGATACAGGTAGATGAGAAACTCGTCTCAGATAAGCTGAACTCTGTAGGTGCCTGGGAAACCCTAGTTTGTTGTGTGCTACTGAGCAAGGTGACTTGTTTGGCAACAAAGGCAGTTAGTCTGAACTGGATGTACCCTAAATAAAAATTCACTGCCAGGAGTGACTATTCAAGATTTTCAAAAACCCTTATTAAAATCTACAACAAAGGTTTTGTTAATTAGTATATGGGTTGCTAGAAATAATGTTTTATGTGTGAAATGGATAATGTTCAAGACACGTCACTGGCCTTATCACCGTACTTGTTTGGATCATATTGTAGCACTTTTTCTAGGATGAGTTCTTGAACATAATTGTTAAAACCTCTTATGACTAACTTTGTGCCTGATGGTTAATAGATGTATATTTGCCTGTTTGGTAGATTTTTCTAAGACTTGCTTTCATTTTTAAATCTGAAAGCAGTCATTAAAGCTCTACACTGGATAGTTCTGGCTCTTTTTCTTCAACGGCACATGATGTTCGTGGTTAGTAAGTTGTAAGAGTTGCTTTTTGACTGAGCAGTTAACTGCTATTACAAGAACTTCTCGAACTCTTTCCATTTGCCTTCTGCCATGGTCTCCAGTGAAGTACCATTTAGTTATCTGTCAGTCTGGGTTTCAGATGTCAGTCTGGGTTTCTAGAGTAAGAAAGACAAGGACAAGAACATATTTTTGTTATCTTAACCTCTGAGATTTTTTTTTCCCCATTAGTGCAGGACAGTCTAGGCTCACACATCATTTGATGACAACCAGGTTATTGAGAAGAGGAGATAGAGTGCTTACCTGCCTCCAATCACCTCAAGTGAATGATAATAATGGAACTTGACAGTTATTGAATGGATAATTTGGCAAAAGTGAGGTTGATATATTTCTATACCAGTGACTCAAACATAGCTCCCTCTGCCCAGTTGAAAATACCTATTATATCTCTTCTGGACTGAAAATCAGCTGATGGGGCTCTAATGCCTTCTCCGTCAATAAGAAGACTGTTTTAAATAAGATGCCTGAGTTCCCATGATTGAATTCTGCTCTGAAAGAGGGGAGAATGTCTGCTTTAGAAGGCTCCAGGTGGTTTAGGAATAAATCATAGATGACATGGAAAAATTATATATATTTTTGAAAGTTAATATAGTTAAACAAACTTGGGATATTTTTATTTTTCTCTCAGCAGATACTCTGGACCAGTGCTGGAGAGAGTCTTTGCACCCCAGCTGGAAACTTCAGCAGCTCACAGGAAATGGCGAGTCTCAGAAGCTTTTCACCTCAGGGCTGCTGAGACAGGAGATTGGAGCATTTGTGCAATGTATGCATAATGCATTTCAATATGCTTTTCACGTGGGAGATCTCATTTAGTCTCCCCACAGCACTCTGACTTCAGCATGATACTTCCTCTGAAGGATCCTTTGGAGGAGATTGAAGGTGACATTAGGCCAAGTGGCTAAGACCACACAATGAGAGAAAATTAGCAGAACTTTGACTTCTATCCATTCCTTTTTCTCCAGGGTCCTGCCTTTCTTCAGCTACAAGCTGTCTTATGTTCCATCCTCACCAGGACTGTTTCTTAAGACCCGTGAATAACATACTCTTAGTTTATTTTGGGCATCCTTGAGCTTTTCTCCTGGATGACCAAGTGCAGGGGACACACGGTATGCAGTGGACCTGCAGTTATATCCCCCTGAAGATAGGAGTGCCTTTTCTGGTCTCTCCCATTGGTCTACTTGTCTTTCCCATTCTTCAGTTTCTTTTCTTGACACCTTTTTTTTTTCTTTCTATACTTTTCTTTTTTTCTCTATGCTTTCTCCCCTTAAAACTATTTGGGGAGGGGGTACTTGGTGAGAGAAAAATGAGTTAGGATTAGCTCATTTGGCAAGTAAGTGAGGGAAGAACACTGAAACATTTTAGTGATTCTTTTGCTTAACCAAAATGGACTAAACATGATTGATGGTAGCTTCGCATTATTTCTGAAAGCCAAGTGGTTAAAAACTGGATAAATGTCTTTTCTTAAAATACAATTCAGATAAAGTATAACTGAACACTTCTCTCTTTATATAAATCTTCAGATTGTGAAAGCAAAAATGTGTTAGCCTAGCCTCACACACTAGATAAACCACGTAGAATTATAGAATACTTCTTACTGTGAATATTCATGAAATGCAGACATTTCAAGCTTTGGCTAGCTGGAGGAAATTCATCACTGTTTTTACATGAGCAAGACATTCAAGTTCAGTCCTCAACATATATGATCAAAATATATGTTTATATTTTTTATCATATCTTTTATGGAGGGGGGGATCACAAATTAGTTCAACTGGTTTAAACATATGTTAAGAAGTAGCAGTAGGAAGTTCTGGAGTTGATTTAATCAGGACCTCAATAATGCCATGACAGCAAGTTTGATCAAAGTGAGATTCCCTTCTTTCTTTGTGCTTTAATGACTGTCCTTCAGTATTCAGCATGGCTGCCAGAGTTCCGGGCATTGCAGCAGGCATGGCAATGTGCACAGCAAAGGAGACGGTCCTTAGTTTTGACTTACTTTTTAATAATGAGGCAGCCTTTCCCAGGAGCACTGTCATAGACACCCTGAGACCTTATTGGCCTGTATCACCTTCCATGCTCATGCTCAAAACAGATTGAATCTTGAGGTTAGGCTAAGACCACCCTCCATGAAGGAGACTACATAAGCCCCTATATATATAAAGAAGAAGGAAAACTATGCATAATATAGGCAGGTAGCAACGACTACCAGAGCATCTGAATTTGTTTTCATATTACAGTTTATTTTTTCCTGTTGTCATTCCTACTGAAACTCATAAGGGTATAAGATCTCTATATTGTTAGCTTCAGCAGGCTCATGGAAAGTGGCTTCTTGATATTAGGAAGGAGTTTGAGAAAATGCATTTGTTTCGGGTGGTGAAGAAAGAGTGAATTTCTTGTTTTTCATTCCAACTTATCCTTCTTGGTTAACCACATTTCTTGTTTGTTTTCGCTCTCCTTAGCCATAGTGTTTCCATCTTTATTTTAGAGCTGACACGTTCCATTTTGTGGCCCACATAGAGCAATAGCATCATCATTATATGTTTAACTTGTTCCCGGATTGATTAGTCATGGGTATGTATTGCTAAGTACAGGATGTTATGTAGGGAAAAATGACTTTGAACAAAACAAAGCTTATGCATATGTGTGTGTTTGGTGGGGGCTAGGGTTAGGTTGGTGAAGACTCAATTTTCTTAGACTGAAGAATAATATTCAGAAGACACACAAGTTGCTGCAGGAAACAATGACAGGAAGGAAACATTAGTCAAGGGTGAAAGGCACCATATGTCCACCAATACCTGCGCACAACAGGGAGTCGGCCTAATAGCTGTCTTAATGCACCTTGCTGTGTATAGGTATTGAAGACATATGGCATATTTCACCCAGAACTGTGAATTTCCTGAAACAGCTGTAATGTTCTTTTCATGTAGATTGTGTGAGACATATATAGGCAGAGATATTTAAAGCACCACTTTTTCTGCCACTTACAATAATCAAAGGGAATTTATATGTTGTTAATATATGCTCCTAACTATTGGACTCTTCTTATTTTGAAATGTTACCTGCCCACCCCCTCACTTTTTCTCTTTCTTTCTCTAGAAAGCCATTTTCTGTCTCCATTTCACAACTATTCCCTCTTTCTCTTCTGCTATTTTCTGTAGCTAACAAAAAAAAAGGTAACATTTTTATAAGTTGTTCATAAATTTGACAGCTTGCATATCAAAATTGTTTATTAGCATTGTTATGTCAAAAAAGGGAATAAAATTTGGATCTCAATTTCAAGTTTGGGATTTCAAACATATTATAAAAAGTAGGAGCCTGTGCTTATTACCCCTTAAAGGTCAGTATTTTTCTTAGGGACAGTTTATGCTTCTTCTGAATTCAGTACAACCAGTTTTGATTTGCCGTCTATGACTTAGGAAAAGTTTAATGGAATTCTGAGGTTCAAACAATAAACCAGGGCTGGGTAAGATGGTGAACACAGTTTGCCGGTGGACCTCCAAACAACTTTGGGTTGATCACCTGACAAATAAAATAAATAGCTAGTAGACTGCAACACTTGGAAAAGTAGCCCTTTCCCTGAAAAAGTCTGCCCAGACCTGCAGTAAACCATATCCCCTTTGTAAAAATAAGAAAAAAAAAATCTTGTGAGGGCAAAGTTGAGAGTAAATTATGATTAAAAAAAATTATATGTATAGTTGAGAATATGGATGAAAGATATACTTTCAGAGAGACATGTTTGATGCAAAATTAATCTGGCATAGACATAACTGTAACGCTAAAGAGACCGTTCATCCAAAATCAATGAAGATGATTAATAGTTCAAATAAGACACAAATAACATGATCTTAGAGAACAATTATTTCCCCAAATTCATTGGGGAGAAAATGAAAAACTATAGCCCTCGATAAAGACTCAAATAATTGTTTACTTAAATTAATAATGACTGAAAATTTAAAAAGAAGCTACTAGACTGTATTGACCAAAACATCGTGCCTTCCCATGAGGACATTTTATTATAGTTTTGACTTACGATAGGTGACAATAAAATAAGTGACAGAACAAAATAAATAGCCAGTGGCCTGTAGGCCTGAGCAATAATCCCAGGGCAAGGGCTACTTATCTAAGAAGGGCTATACTCTAATGAGTTCATGCCTCATTTCAACTAGATTCGCCTAACTTAAACCTACCTAAGTCTAGTCTTTGAAAATTGTTTTTTCATATTTTCCTTGGTTGTAGTGGTGGGTGACCTATAGCCACTATTCCTCCTTTCAAGATTAAGAACAAAATTGTATGCACAAAAGAGTTAGAGCTCATTGTTATTAACAGGACCACCTACTCTCAGGTTAAAGATCTTTACTTTTGGTGATAAACAGAGCTGGATAGTTGCAGGTTAGGTTAAGAATTCTTCCAGACTTTTTCTTCGGTAAAAAAAAAAAAAAAGTTGTTTTTTTTTTACCGATATCTTTTTTTTTATCTATATACAAATATTTTAACATCAGTTAAATAGCTTCTCAGAAGAGTACAAATAGCTTAAAAGCTAACTCCTCTACTTTGGAATTTATGATACTTTATGGCTACAAATGGTTTATGTTGGTTTAATTTCTGATAAAAGAACTAACAGAGTAAAACTAAGCAAAATAAGTGTGATATAGGAGTCTATTTGAGAAAACATATACGAGTATGATAGGTGTAAGTATTTCTAAAGTTCTGCACAAGATCTTTATGGCAAGAAAATTTCTATATATTCATTGGAAAAGGACCAAGTGATTAGTCTTATTAGAATTACTCAGCATTAATTAATAACTTTCTATTAAAGTATTTTTTTCTCTTTTTAAGTATCTCTTTCAAAGTGTTGTATAATTCTTACGTAGCAATAATATACATTCTTCTTTTCTTAATGAGCCCATGTAGGTCTTTCTTCCAATTTACATCAAGGTTTCAGTTATTCACAAAATTAACAGTTCTTTGGGCTGAAGAGTGTATATGGTGAAGTGAAACAGTTTGAGATTGAGCAAAGTGACACATGGCTTGCTTCTTAACCCACTTTGTTCTGCATTAGCTATACCTGCCACTGGGCCACCAATTTAGGGCAAATGATTGAACTTCTGTATTCTTACTTACCTTTGCTGCAAAATAGAAGTGTAGATCCATTTTTTTTGTTTTTTAGAATTATTTTATCATTTGAGAGAAGAGAGAGAGAGAGAAGGAGGGAGGACCCAGAGCAGTCTCCATAGTTGTATATCATTAGCCGTGACGTGGTTTCATTCCACACAGGTGGATGTGAGGCCACACATGGCAGGAACCGAACTGGGGGCCTCCCGCATATGAGGTGAGAACCTTCACTTCTGAGCCATCCTGACACTTACTAGTTGTGACCCACTTTGACATATGGGTTTACATGGGCTAGGGTCAGGGTTCAATCCCCGGACTGTGTGGTTGCAAGGAATGTTCTTCACCTGCTGAGCTATCCTGGCACCCTGAAAGTGTATATCTAGAGCCGTACTTCTTAAACTTTAATATGCATACAAAGTACCTAGGATGTTTTTAAAAATGCAGATTTTGACTCAGTAGGTCTTGATGGGGCCTGTGATTCTGCATCTCTAAAGAAGTTCTCAGATTATGCTGGCATTTCCTGCTCATGCCAGTTTCTCATATCCCTTGGCTGCACAACAGAAGCACCTAGGCAGATTTTCAAAAAATGTTATAGCCTGAGTGGCACCTAAGACAATGGAATGAAACTCTTGATGTGAGGTCTGGGTATCAGTATTTTAAAAGTTACCATGTGATGCAAAAATGAAGCTCGTACTGACAGTAACCATATGAGATGATACCTGATTGCTGTTAAAGCTCTCTGATGACCTTAGTAGACAAGATATACTTTGTAAAATCATGTTTTCCACTGCAAAATGTGACAACCTGTCAACTCCAGGAGATTGGATAAGAAAATGAATAATTTTTCCGATAGCAAATTCATATTAGTAGAACATGTCTCTCACCAAAAGAGGCAAAACAAGAAAATTGAAAAAATGTAATTGAATACCAGCAAGAGTACTGGAGGGGGAGTAAGAATCCATTTAAAAAAAAATGGTTTGGCTTGGTGTAGATTGTAACATGAAGCATGGAAAAGACAAAGGTCAAGTCTGCATTTAATTAATCATGGGAAAAGCCACATGTAATTAACAGCTGTGTGGGATAAATATCCATGACTGTGTGCTTGTAAAGGTGAAATGGATCTGCTCCGGGGGGTCTGTGACCACAGGAGAATGCTCAGTTACTCATAGTTGCGCTAACCAATCCTTTGGTCCTACGGGTCAAACAGCACCCTTAAGGAGCCATAATTGTAATGTCAATCAAAGCCTCCTGCACCCACTGCCCACACATGTGACTGAGTTTGTTTTTTTACACTTATGTCCATCCCACAGTATACATTTCTTTGTTTTACATTAAAATGGAATGGCAGAAACTTTTGTGTTATTTGTCTTTCAGTGCCCAAGCTGCCCATACAGTACCTAGCACAAAATATTCATCTTGGGTAAATATTTGTTGAGCAGGTAAATCAATGAAAGAACAGTATTTAGAAAAGAATCACAAAATAGCAAAGAGAGAAGGGAGAATAAAGAATACAATCTTACAAGATCTAAGGATCCATTCTGACTCCTACTGGCTGGAGGAATTATTTATTGGACAGCTTTTATATGAAATCTTGGCCTTATCAGCTATGGTGTATTGAATATTTTAAGATGTTTACAGACCATAATGCTATCACCAAGTGCCAAAATATAATTAAAAATTCCAAAAAGAACTTCAAAATTTCATGAGTAAAATATTTTAAATATCACATTAGGTACTTAAATGATTAAAATCCTTAATTAACTGCAGAAAATTACTTTTGCATGTTTGTGAGATGAACTGGAAACATTCAAGTTGTGTGTTCTGTTTGTTTGGGTTGGTTTTCTTTTTGCTTTTTTAGAAAACTCAGTAATTTTCTGATTAGATATTTTATTTTGGGGGAACACAGTTGATCCCACTACAAAACAATGGCAGACTCTTATTCTATATTCTAAAAAGAATTTATTCTAAATGTATTCTAAATTCCTAGAAGAATTTAAGGTGGTGATGATAAGAATCCAGCAGTGGGTCAATATGGTGGTATCTTTACATGGCCTTACTTTTGAGTCAATACAATTTTTATTTGTGTGTGATCTGGGTACAAGAAAACAAATGTTTGTTCGCTTAACATATCTAGGAAGGGTGAAATGTAGTACAATCTATGTTGTTGTTGTTTTTTTTTTAATATTATGCATGATTGAAAACCCAGAAGACAAAGGAGACACTGGCAGCAGTGATGTGGTTTATTTTTATTTTCTGGTTTACTGGGCTCTCTGTTAGTCTAAAGGCTCATTTAATAATTTACGAGGGTCAGATAAATTGATGATTTCTTGATCATCTTTACAAATATTCTACTTTATTACTTTTTTCTTTTTTTAATGTTCTGTTCTTTAAAGTGTGTACAAGAGTGGAAATGTCTGATCAATACAGCTCAATTTAAAGACTAAAAAATTGTGCTTTGTTGTCTATAATGATATTTTAGAACTTGATTTTTCTAAAGTGTTTTTAGATAATTATATCAACTTTTCTACTGGGTTATACCTTCATTCTGATTTGCCCCCACTCCACTCATTTCGTATTAGCATCTTTTGGTTTTGAAAATCTAAATCAACAACAATTATCTGTTATTTCCCTGCATAGTGCTGAACACAAACAGTTGAGTTAAACTATGTTAACCACAGTTAAAAGACACTTTAATCAAATTGTGAATTTTAAGGAAAATATATACTTATTTCTGTTTAATAATGTGGTTGAATCAATGGGAACAGGAGAAGACAGTTTATAAAGAGAGACCTATTCCCCCTCCATTAAGTTTAATTGCAAACATTTCAGGCATAATGAATCACTGCTGACCATAGGCCACTTTATTGTCATTCTGTGGTCATTGTGGCTGCTTGTGGGTGCAAGTTTTGTAACTTCAATGAGCTGTGGGAAGAAAATTGTAAGCCTAATGTGACTATTGTAGGAGCCCTTTGTAAGTTGCTCATGAAACTGGAAAAGGGAACAGAAAAATAAAAGCAAATAACTTTTAAGAATGCTTTGGCCTACTAAAACCTAAAGCTTTTACTTCATGGGAGTTAAAAAGATGACCCCTTTATATTTGGTTCTCTGCATTAGTCAGGTACAACAATTTGAAAAGCTATTTATGAGAAACTTTAAATTGTCCTCTGAGGAAACCACCATAATAATATTTTGAAAAATTGTTTTACAAAGCCTTGGGCTGTTCAAAGAGCCAAGCAAACAAAAGATGGAAAATTACTCTAGCTTTCCTTAAGCCTTTAACCAAGAGAATAAAACAAAACTGGCTAAATTTAGTGTTTAAATGAAGATGGTAGAAATAATAAAGTTTTAACAGTGGAACTTATTTTCCTTATCTAATTATACAGAAATGACTACTAATTCTAGCATCTACGTAGCTTCAGGGATTTGACATAGCTGTAGTCTTAGATATAAAATACAAGATAGAATGGAAAAAAACTATATACAGGGGCTGTCTGGAAAGTATCCAGCCACACAACTGTTCTTGTTATATTGACAATGGCTGGATTTTTTCCAGACAGCCCTTGTATATATAAATAGGCCTCCCCATATGTGTGTATATATACATACACATATGTATATGAATTCTGACAGTTAAGTTTGCAAACTTGCCACTGTGTAATTATGTTGGCAGCACTGTACAAACAGTTCGGTAAGGTTTCATAACCTTGGCATGTCAGTGTTTCACAGTTGTGTTCATGTCAACGTGTGGTGGTATCTTGCTGAGTAGTGTTCATTATTGATATTGAGTGTTTGTGTGCTGTTGCAAGAATGTTGGAGCTTGAATTAGAACAACGGACAAACATTAAATGTCTTGTTAAACTTGGTGAGGCTGGAAGTAAAATTAGGGACATGTTAGTCGAAGTTAATGGAGATAATGCATGAAGAAAACAGCAGTGTATAAATGGATTAAACATTTGTCTGAAGGGAGAGAACGTGTCACTGATAAAGAGAGGTCAGGGCAGCCAGTAATGAGCAGAACTGATGAAATCATTGCAGAAATTCATAGAATTGTGTGTCAAAATTGTTGACGGACTGAGAGAAGCATAGCAGATCAAGTAAACATTGATAAAGAAACAGAACAATCTTAACTGAAAATCTTGGTATGACAAAGATATGTCCGAAAGTGGTCCCAAAGGAGTTCACTGATGAACAAAAGCAAAGAGTCAAAGTTTGCCAAGACCTTTTGTAGAGGTAAGACAATGTTTTGGGCTGTATTATCACTGGTGATGAAATATGAGTGTATCAATACAGCCCTGAAACAAAGCATACAAGTGCGCAATGGAAGTCAGCCAATTCTCTACTACCAAAAAATGTTCCATCAGTTCAAATCAAGAGTCCAAATGTTGTTGCTAACCTTTTTTGATATCAGAGGGATTATTCATGATGAATTTGTGACAACTGGACCAGCAGTCAACCAAGTTCACTATTTGAAAGTGCTGAAAATCCTCCATGAAAAAGTTAGATGAAAACAACCTGACCTTTTTGCCATTAACTCATGAATCTTGCATCATGACAATGCACCAGCTCAGATGGCTATGAGGGAGTTTTTAGCCAGTAAACAACTTCCTATTCATCTGATCTTGGCCCCGATGGCCTTTTCTGTTACACAAAGATAAAGGAAATACTTTTTTTGTTTGTTTTTTTCTAGTTTTTTTTTTTAATTGTTTTTAACAGAGAGAGAGAGAGAGAGAGAGAGAGAGAGAGAGAGAGAGAGAGAGACTGAGACAGAGACAGAGAGAGAACTGAACTGGGGGAACGCCCCAGTTCAGCACATGGGTCCACATGGGCCGGGGCCAGGACTCGATCCTCGGTCCCTGGCGCTGCAAAGTGAGCGTTCAACCCACTGAGCCATCCCAGCTTCCGCAGGAAAATATTGAAAGAAGACATTTTGATGATGTTCAGGACAACAAGGTAAAACAATCATGGCTCTGATGGCCACTCCTGAAAGAGTTCCAAAATTGTATTACCATAAATTTGAGCTGACTCTGGCTAGCAGGCACATAGTGGAATACATGGACGATGTGGTGTGGAGTTGTACAGCTGGGACCTATGTAATGTTTACCAACCAGTATCATCCCAATCAATTTAACAATTAAAAAAAAAGAAAAAAAGTTCCAAAATTGCTTTGAAGGTTTGACTAGGTGTTGGTATTAGTTCATAGCTTCCCAAGGGGAGTACTTCAAAGGTGACCATAGTAATATTCAACAATGAAATGAGGTACATAGCACTCTTTCTAGGACTAGTTCATGAACTTAATTGTCAGACCTCATAGATTTTCAACATAACCAAATATGGTAGAGAAACAACATAAATGTTCAGGTAAATGTAAATTACTGATGATAGGGAGTTTCTTGGAAAAAAAAGTTTAATTTGCTTTAATTTTAATAGCTAAAAGTGTTTCTAATCTGAATGGTGTTTATATACATGTAAGTGTATATAAATTACCATGAGGAATACAGCATAATATTTATGTGACACTTTAGAATCTTAGAATCACTCAGGGCATTTTATGACCCCATGAATCATCAGTGTTGAAATGTGTCTAAAAATGTGGAATTATGTGTAAGAATGCAGATCCTAGGACCCTTGAGACCTAGCATTCTGGATTTTAAAAGTGTATATCTAATCTCATGCACCCACAATTTTGAAAAATACCCTTTGGCTATATTATGAAAGAGAAAATAATGCAATCACTACAATAATTATAACAATATTGATACTAATATTCTAAATATGCTTATTATTTATCACCACTCAAATCACATTACATATATTAACTTCTTTATTAATTGTAATGACCCTATAGCATAGATACTACTCCAAACTCCACTTTACTGTTGAAGAAAGTATGGCATGGAGAAGTTAAGAAATTTAACCAAGTAACACAGAATGTAAGTGACTGAAGCTGGAGATGGCAATGGAACTAAGAGAGCCCGTTTTCAAAATTACCCTATGCCTGATCCAGGCTCAGTGTTGTGGGTCAGAGGTGAACATTGTCCAGCCCATTTCCAAAAGGCTTTAAAGTCCAATGAGAGATTGATAAACACTGAGACTGACGCAAATTTGAGCTAGGCATCAGATGATCAGGAAGAGAGGAAAGACTATTAATCTCTCTAAAGAAATCTTTAGAGGAGAAAGCTCAAAAGGACTGAGTGGAGATGGCAGATAAGATGATAGCAACATGCTAGGCAGTACTAGTCATGTCTACTAAGTTGCAGAACATTAGAGCAGAGCACATTTTGGAAGAAGTTGTTTAATGTGACCCAAATGTAGTGCGTAGGACAAGGTCAAGTGAATGGAGGTGAAGCTGGAGAGGTAGATCAGGGCAAATCATGGAGAAAAAGGCTTAACTGGCTAAGCCAAGCCCACAGGAGATAGTTGTGCAGATTTGATTCTATGACAACAGTGCCCCCTTGAGTTGTGCGGGGCAAAGCTGGGGAGTAGTCGTGGGGCGGAGTTCCAGAATGAAATGACAAGTTCACATTTGCCGAGTTCAAACTGGTGCTTTCTCTAAAGCATGCATAGCAAGACCACAACCCACCTGAAATATGAGTGAATTTGAGGAGAACTGGTCAAATATGATTTGCTTTAATAGCAGGGGATTTTATTTTTTTTTCCTCCTTCAAAATGAACCATTTTAAGGAGTGAAAAAAGCCCTCTATTATGAAGTTTAGGGTTCATCTGGCCTATTCCCTCAGGTTTCTTAAATACGTTAATACCTTTATAAAGTTGTCTCTACTCAGGGCAAGGACTCTATAAAGAAATAAGTTACCGTCTGGCAGTTGAGTAAGTCAACCAAATCCACGAGCTCTATGATAATTATGATGCATTAACCTGTTAACACAGAAGGCCACATTGTTTCCTCAAGGAAAGGTTCTACCCATCTGACCCACTTAGTAGTTTGGGGCAAGAAGTGGTCATGTATAGACAAGGACGAAATGGGATGCATGAGCTGTTTATACTTGCAAAAATATGCTATGCTGATATTTCTTAGAGGTGATTTTTTTTTTAATTGCATTTTCCTGAAATGAGACAGGATTTGTTAGTTAATTTTCTTTTCTTTTTTTTTTTTTTTTAATGGGGACAGTTGATTTAGGTAAATGATAGCAATCATATTGTATTTGTATCAGGAATTATAAACACTGATGCTAAGTATTAATACATATCTTTTAAGTTACTTTATATTAGGCTGGAGATACAGTGAAATCTCTAAGTTTATACTTGAACTTAACCAGCTTCCACAAGTACAGACTTGACCTGGTAAAAATACAGTGTGAGCATATCCTGAGCATTTGTGTTACTACAGAATGGGATCCTTCTTGGAACTGTGGATAGGTTCTTGATGTCCTGAACCAAGAACTGAGTGAGACACCAAAGTACAGGGCTGAAAGGATAGTTTATTGATGGAGAAGTAGTCGAAGTATATTTCCAAGAAGCAGGCCATGACCAAGAAGAGGTAGCTCAAAAGGCACTGATTATGGGAGCCAGGGCAGTTGTATTATTTTTCCTAGAAGGGGATATGTCTTTCTTGGCGAAGGGTCTTTTGATGGACAGGGAGCCATTACATCACCTTTATTCATCTATGTAAGTTCCTTCCCAGAGTTCAGCATGGTATGATATTAATGCACTTCCAGGCATATGTGTGATAGTATGACGATGGTATAATGAGGCTTTTGTCGAGGATCCTAAGGAAGGGGTCCTAAGATCCCCCCATTCTAGCTGCCTGCCTACTTTTCTCTTGAGAGACCAACTCCCCAAATCTCTATGGGAAGCTGAGGGGCTGAAGCTCTCTCTTCTTCTGTATTTAGTTCCTGCTGAGTGTGGACATTGTCTCTGATGAGATGGGATAGTCACCTCCCTGTAGTATAATTCATGTACTGATAGCCCCTGGATAAGGAGAGACAGATTCAGTTAGTGATTTGAAAGCACTGGTCCAAAAACAGACTCCTGGGGTGTTATTAGCCCAGGAGTTGAATGAGGGGAAGTCTGGAAACAATACTTGGCCACAGTCAACAATACAGATCACAGGCTCTAGGATAATTAGGTTGGTATCTGGCAAATACGGGTTCCAGGACAATTCACTAAGGCTGGCTACAGGGTACATTTAGAGAATACACTGAAAAGGAGACCAGACATTTCTATACTGGGGGCTCCTTCATTTGTCCCATATCATTTGGGTGACTGAGCAGAAGAGTATCTGATGAGACTTAGTGTTAGCTAGTGTGGTACAAAGTGGTGAAGAACAAAACAGATAAACTATGCATAGAAAAGTCCTCTGAGGTATTGACGCTGCTTCTTAGCTCAGAGTTCACACTTGTACCTTTTGCCTTGCAGCTGCTCAGTCTTTTATCTTACCTATATTGTCTTTATCTGTCATTACATAACTTGGCCCAGCACAGTGGCTTGAGGGGATTGAAAAATGCCTTTAAATTGAGCAAAATTTCCCAGGTCATCTCAGCTCTACCCATCCATAGGGAAGTGGGCCAACAAAACATGAGATAGTGTCAGGAAGGAAGCTGGAAAGCAAACGGAGTATTTTCCTGCCGGTCAGGGATAAGTTACACACGAGGGCTGTCGAAAAGTATCCAGCCATGCTGTACGAAAACTAGAGGCATTTATGGCTGGATTTTTTTCTGGACAGAACTTCACATACCTGTAATGATGTATGCAACAGAGATTCCTGTGTTTCAAGAAAAAAAACAAAACAAAAAGGAAAGATATATGAAAGAAGTGCACAGTAAATAAGATTGAAACAAAGATGTTGCATTTCAAATTAGAATAAAAAGCATCTGTAAAGGTGACAGTTAAAAGTGTAAAATAAATTCTTGAAGTTGGAGTGAAAAAAATGTTATCCTAATGACATTCATATTTATTCTAATGTGGACTTCTAAAAAAGTTATATATTTCCTCATTTACATCTCCTAAGAAGCCTGTGAGATACAGAGCATAATTATTGTTCTTTAGAGGAAAAGGTTGAGCCTTCGAGAGAGATGGAAAAACTTGACCCAGTCAGTGGAAGAGTGAGTTGTTGAACTCAAGTTGTTGACTTCACAGATTGTTTTAAAGTCAAAATCAGGGGGGGGGGGGGGGG